>JBAIZZ010000097.1:286414-326814 GCA_037355905.1 Heliconius aoede | reverse complement strand
TATCTAAAAGGCAAAATAAAAAAATGTAAAGAATATTTGTACTCGAGAGATAAAACAATATGAGGAAAGGAAATTAGAAATAAATTATAGAATTTCAATATCATTTCAAAATTGCTTGAACTATAGAAATGCATTTATAATTAAAAATATAATTTAAATTTGCAGTTAGAAAGCTAGATTCTAAAGTAAAATAAAAATTTGACAAAATGGTGGCTTTAATTTTGTAAAAGATTTCCTACAAGCCTTTAAATGAGCCAAATACCAGGCGTATTATTAGCTATTTCTTTTGCAAAATGATGCAAAATAAATATAAACCTGACTAAATATAAACATGTTTTTTTACACGTTATTAATTTAAACACACTGGCGTCTTAGAGTGTAAACCTGCTAAATCCGTTTCTTTCTCGTTATGTATTCGTACATTTTAATACAAAATCGATTTTTTGTTTATTTTATATTAGACTTAAATAAAAAAAATATAATTTTAAAACATAGAACCACTGCTCAAAGGAAAAAGAACAAATTTTAACTTGGATTATTTATGATCATTATAAAATATATACTCTTGTTAACTCTATTTATACTTAAATTATACATTTATATAGATATTGTACTAATAATAAAATTGGAATTTTTGTTTTACTTTTACGCAAAAAGTACTGAACGGATTTAGATGAAACTTTACAGTAATACAGTAGTTAATAAATCAGAACAACCCATAAGTTACAATTTATGTAAAGATTTTGTACAATTTGGCTATACTATACAAAAAATTTAAGGTGGCGAAGCCGCGACTGGGTCGTCGTGGGTGGGTATGTACTAGAACAGTCCCTTCGATTTACAATCCGAAGCGAACTTCCTCACGTGAACTATATAATCCAACATGACGGTCGCGAAGGCGGCGTCTAACACAAATTGAGGTATTTTACCTGAAAAATGGAAAGAATTATATCAAAATTAGAAAAAAAATAAACTGGTTGTCTGTAGTAAGTTTTATACTTTTATGAATTGAAATGAATTCTTATCACCGAAGATATAATTATTTTATATAATACAAAGAAGTTTATTGAGAAATTTTTTTTTTCAATATTTTTTTATTTAAATTATATAGATTAATTACAAGTAACAACGTGAACGCCTAGGCCAATCGTGACGGGCGTTCATCCATTTGTAAGATCACCACGTCAAAAATTAAAAAGGAATTCTATATGTCCAATGTTACCACTTTTAGTTGAATATCGTGGTTTTATTTTGTGAAATTTTGTAATATGTATATTGAATACTAGCTCATGTGCTAATATTTATATTAAATAATATCACATGAGGCCGTCGTGGCGCAGTGGCACAAAGGCCGACCGCATACGCGACGGTTGTGAGTTCGATTCCCACCCGAGGAAGTGAAATATTTTTTCACGTTTATATTTCCATTTTTCTTCGTTCTAGTGTGGAGGCAAAGCGCGGCGTTGAGTTCTGCCACTCAACACGCAATGCCTCCAGAATTCGGCAGAAAGTTGGGAACGTAGTGTATTAACACCGAGGTTCCCTCTGCCTACCCTGCTGTGTGCGGGATACAACGTGAAGCTGAAAAAAAAATACTAGCAGACTCAGTCGGCTTAGCCCGCTTCAGTCAAACGAATATTTATGAAATTATTTTCAGTTTAGGGGGTAAATTCTAATAAACCGTGAAACGCGTGTTTAATGAAATATTTTTAAAAGTCTGAATTTCAAATTTTATAAATCATCAGTGGTGATTTAAACACTTGCACAAAATTTTACCCCCAATTTCATCCATTTAGGTTAGAAATTACAGCAAATAAAGGATACAGATAAAAGTTTGTATTTTTAGCGTCACGCTGTATTCCGCGTGTTGGCAGATTCTTTATTTTATTTAAGCATAAGCTGCAAACAAAAAACGTTAGAAATACCTTTTAAATCACAGCACATCAGCCACTGGAAGACTGTTTTTTGTTCGATTTTTCCATCGGCCGTTTCCACAGCTTTCGGCGTTAAACACCAACAGCCGACTTTATTGTGACCTCTGAAATTACAAACAAATAATTATTAGGTATAAGATATGAAACTCTATAAATAATGTTGTATGGAACACATTTTCAACCTGTGCCTCTTCCTTGATAAATACAATTTTTTCTATCGTTAAAATGAAAAAAAAAAAAAACATTTTCACTTCTAAAGAATAATAGAGAGACATGATAAACAAATACATAAACATATAACCCCTAAACGAATATTGTGTCGATCAGTTATCAATTTTGTTTACAAGACGAAAGAACGTCACATCGTGGCGACTGCCGGTACGACTGTTCATCTATGTAGTTAAATAATTTGGAAACATTGATAAAACTATTTATTTATTTGTAGACTATAAACTTAATATTTAAACTGACTTCTGTAAAAGGAGAAGATTATCAATTCGAGTGTATTTAATTATGTGTATTGGAACATTCAAATGGGTGAACTGATTTTGACGATTCTTTTTTTGTTGATAATTTCTTCCATGTTTTCTCAAACAGAGTGAAATATCCTATTGAGAATTTAGTAAGCTTTTCTAGGTCTCCCTTATCACAAAAATTATATATATATAAATAATTATACCAACCTAACCATATCCCTCTGCGGCGGATACCCAGGCACTTGCACACTAACGCCGCTCGTCATATAACAGTGCGGGTTCGACTCCACGACGACCCCCTCGGTGGACAAGGCTGCACTACGACGTAATATGATGAAATCACGCGGTGATATGATCCCGCCACCACCGCCCGCTGTTACTTGGTACGACAGATCTATACCGGGACCTACTTCCTAAAAAAAATTTATTATACAGAAAAATTTGGTAAATTATAAGAAAACTTAGTGTCAAGATAATCACTTTCCTATAGAATAACGAGATATTGCGCGTTTAGTGGCGAAACTCTACGCGTCGCGTTTTCTGAAATTTCAATCTCAAATTAGGCTTTCTTTAAGCTTCACGCTGTATTCCACATATAATAAACTAACAAAAAATAACAATACCTAAATTTAGTTATTAGAGAACAAATGGCAAATAATTTAATGAAACTCTTAAACCGGGTTACTGTATGAATATTCAGAATTATACATATTTAGAAACCCGACGTTCCGAGTACTTTACTAATCCGTGGTGTCATTTAAAATGTGTGAAAAATCACGAACACCTAAGACCTAAGATATTTATCAGCTTCAAGCTGTATCCCGCACATAGCAGGGTAGGCAGAAGGAACTTGGGTGTATTAAGACACTCCGTTCAAATTAAGAAACTTCCATTCCGTCGAATTTTGTCGGAGGCATTGCTTATTGAACCAATTAAAAATTTTGTTTGAAAAAAAAAATCTAAGGGACACGAAACTACTACTAGATAAACACTTTTCAAAAGGCGCCGTTTGAAACTTACTTACTTACTTACTTAAATATATTTATTACACACGTACATTCAATAAAATTATAATATATTAATAATAAAGTAAATTAAACGAATACCTTAATTAATTCACTCTTCAATATGGTGGGATTCCATTCGGGTAGTTTCGTTAGATTGTTCTTGAATTCTTCAAATAGAAATTTGGCTGGACAATCTACTATGCCCTGAAAAGAAAAAAAAAGTAAAAAAAAAACATAATAAATACTATCGCTTTGATGGTGAAGACAATCAATATCCATACAAAAAGTTAATAAACCATTAACGATAAAAGTGGAACTTTTAAACGAGACGTTATAATATAAATCTCATAAAAAAAAATTATTGGTTCAGTTGCGTAGCGTCTGTCTGTAAATGTGACGGGCGTTGATTATATTTCCACTCGGAGACTTGATTATTTACATTTCATGCATGTATATATGTATATATAAGAATAAATTAAAGGGCAGCAAAGGAGACCCAGTATTAAGAAACTCCGTTCCCCTCAAATCGTCAAAAATCGTTACACGAGCAAGCAAATGGAAATATAAATATTTTATTGCTCCAAGTGGAAATCGAACCCACAACCGTCACCTTTACAGTCACACCCTTGTGGCAACGGTGATCAACGGCACTACGTGTTAGGAAAAATAAAAAAAAATTAAACCGTGTTCAAATACGTGTCAATCACTACATTTTACATGATCAGATTTTATTCAAACTAGTATCTGGAATAACCACATTTAAAACTACTAAACCGGTTTGACGAAACTTGAATTGTTACCCACGTTGAAATATATAATATTTAAAACAAAAAAGGTCATCGCGATATAAGTCTAATTTCCGAGAAATTGGAGGATATAATCCTAAACCAACTTTTTATAGATACATACACATCAAAACGAACCCCTTCTTTTTTAAAATCGGTCAAATATATATGTAATATACTTACGGAGAACCTATAGACTTTGCCGAACTGGTCGGTCTGTTTCGACTCCACTATATCTCCTTTCTGGCTCCTCCCTCTCTTCTCTAACTTCCAGCCCGGCAGGTTGATAGTTTTGTACGCGTTCTGCAAACTCTCCTCGGCCATGTTTTTGTATTCGTCTATCTGGAAATTAATTTTATTTATGTTGAAATTGTGTTTATGTCGAGCGTGCATATTGAATGGCGGAAATTTCAGAACTCAAGTGAGTGGAACCCAAGTGAGTGGAAAAAAGAGATGGATCTTGATAGTTTATGGATATAAGACGAATTTAATGTTTTAATATTTGTGTGGCATTTTTAACTGAAATGCGTTTGGATGTTTAAAATTGTTATATGGGTAGCAGCTATTACTTTTTCTTGTTATTTTCACACATGTTCATATTAATATGAATTCTCTATTCTCTATTTCTTTTTAAAATAAGTAAACAATTTTTATTTAATATAAAATTCAAATATTTAAGAATATAATAAAAACAAACTCCCCAACATTCAACATTCAAACTCAAAGATTCTTTATTAAAAAAAAAAACAATTTTATTATAATCATAAAATATAACTTTCGAATACATTAGCCATTCCAGATAAATACAGCAGCTGCAGTTCATTAAATTAAAGGGGCCGTGACCTTTTTATCGAGATAATATCAGTTATATTGGAGACAAGTTGGCATTTTCGAAATATTCTATTGAATTTAGAATAATAACAAATGATAGAGAACCGGAGTGTTTAAACATTAAGTTCACCCTGCATTTCTGTGGGATATAGCGTAAAGCATGAAAAATAAAATATATTTTTTTAAAGAATAGTCAAATGTTCATTCTTTTTGATACAGTTTCTGAGTAACATCCACATCAAAAACTTCTCTAAAATAAATATAATATTGTGTCCTGATTAAATAAAAGTTTAGAACGCAGACTAAAGAAAAAAATCAGTCAATCAAAGTTAAGTAAGTTATGAAGGAAACAGATTTGATTTGTAGAATATTAAAATATTATTTAAAAAAAATTATATATTTTTTATAAATTTAAAAAAAAAAAATTTTTTTTTTTTCAGTATTTTTTTTATATAAAATGTCCAAACAAACACTTACTTTCAACCATTCAGCCTTGAACGGCTCATTGCTACTTTTATTGAATATCGACTTCATTATATTAGCTATGGAGAAACCCAGAACGCTCATACTATCGAGCTTCTTCTGTAATTCTTCTTCAGTACCAACATTTTCCAGCTCTCCGATATGCTGGTCGATTTCTTTATCAGAAATGGCAGGAATTTCCGATGAGGACGCCATTTTTTATTATTTTTTTTATATTTTTTCACTGATTTAACTCTATTCGTTTTTAAATTTGATGAATATATATCTCATTAAAATATTAGTTTATAAATTTAGACGTTTCTATAATGAGGAAGAATATAAAATTATATTTATTTCATAAATATTACTTTAAATTATAGTGCATTAATTGATCTAACAATATATTTATTATTAAAAATTTTGTTACAATTTTTGCTTTCAATTAAAATACACACTAAAAGAAAAACTAATCAATATTAATTGTAATTAGCGAGATCAAGAACATATTTACACTAACAATTCTATTTTTACACGGTTTTGATATAACACGGCTTGAAAATAAAATATTTTAAATTTTTTATCGTCAAATTTAATTTCTGCGAAATATGTTCATGTCACAAATTTAGGGGAATTCTCTTTTTGTGCATACACGCATATTTACTGGTCAGAGCAATTGAAATGTGTTAATATTTTGTGAATTCTCAATGCAATCAGACGTGTATGGTAAAGAAATTTTTTATTGGCAAATTTGTTTTTCCAGCGTTACATTAAATTCATTTATTTATATTTTTTAATTTTGTTAAATATTTTATGTATCCCTAAAACAAAATGTTAAATAAACATGAATACTTGTTCTTAAAAAATCCTTGGTTTTCCCTAATTTTTATACGTTTTAGAGATTAGGATATAAATAGTTATGTACTTCCACGTTTTCCGTACAATAAGTATAGGATTAGAAAAGATAAATAATTAAATCAGCTTCACGCAGTATCCCGCACGCAGCAGGGTAGGCAGAGGGAACGTAGTGTTAAGACACTCCGTCCCCCACTTTTTGTCAAATTCTGGAGGCATGAATGTTGAGTGGCAGAAGTCAACGCCGCGCTTTGCCTCGACATCAGAGCGAACAAATGGAAATATAAACGTAAATAAATATTTCACCTCCTCGGGTGGGGGATCGAATCCACAACTGTCGCATTACATTCATACCCTTGTGGCGCTGCGCCAAGACGGCATCAATTAAAAAAGATTAACCAAAGAAAAATAATATAAGAAAACGTTATAATATATGTAAATATGCATAGAACGAATTTATTCTTTAACCAAAATAAAAAAAGGACTTATAGTATATAACTACGTAGAACTGACATTAAAATATAAATATAACAACTATCTAAATATTCAAATACTATAACTCGTTTGAAATGCACTTTAGAATTTTCATATCAATAACCATATCCTATTACACAAATAGCTATATATAAGAAAAAAAAACGTTCATAAATTAATATTTCAACAAAGAAAAACACTTTAACCAACTTAAAACAAAAACACAAGCAAACGCCACGCGGTGCCGCGTCTGACTAACCGATGACGAATATAAAGTTGAAAATTCAAGCAAACAAAGCTACAGTGCGGTCGACGAGTCGTGGCGGCCCTGAACTTTTTTTTAGGCTTTTTGAACTTTTGCACTCGGAACGAAAATAATCAAAGGTAAGAAAAATCCTAAAATTAAATCTGATTCATCATCATAAGATTTAAAGCTTCTACAGCTAAAGTTTTAGAATGGCCACGACTCATTGAATGTACTGTACCCTAATACCGAATCCGATATCCAATTTTCAAGGCATTGCGTGTTGAGTGGCGTAACTCAACACTGAGTTCTGTGTTGTTACCAAAGCGTGGAATTAGGAATATTAAATAATTCATTTCTCCGAGTGGGAATCTAATTCAAAACCGTCGCGTCTACAGTCAGATGATGTGCCGCTGCGCCACGATGGTTTCAATGATTTACTTAAATTTTAGTTGTAATAAGTAGACTAGGTATACCATTCGATAGAGTGACGAGAAAACGTATCTACCGATTGATATGTGTAGAAAGATAAAGCACCTGCGCCATAGCTACATTCAAACGAGATAAATAAAATAAATATTTGTAGACATTTTCGAACATTTCCTATGATTTTTATTATATTTTCTGTTATCTTCACACTGTATTCCCCAAATAATAGAGGTCTCGAGTGAGATTGAACCCGTAATTATCGTGTTCACAAACACCGATTGCAAGCCCACTGTGCAAGAACAGTCATTTGTATAGATTTATGTGTTAGGTACTCTGTTCTTCAGCTTTTGACGTAAGCCACCTCAAGCATTCAAATGGCGAATCGACAAACAACAACAGATACATAAAGGCAGGGCAAGATTTTTTAAAAAAAATTATATAGATAATACGACAAATAAATAAATCATTAAATAAATCAAGAAAGCAAATATTTCCAATTTCAAAATGTATTATTCTTTCAGCCTATAAAAGCCTATGCGATCTCGTCACAAAATAAATCTGCGGGGAAGTCCCAAAAAGTAAACAGTTTATAAATATATCCAATATGCATTGTTCTTGGATATGGCGAATTAACACGTGAGTGTTGGATATCAGAATAATTTTATCACGTCATAATTTTAGTTCTTTGAAAGCAAATAATAAGACACCAGGTAATGAGAATGGGGCCACTCGTGGTAAAGGATTACAAGCATGCGACTGTTAACGCGACATGCAACAGAGCACACATTAAATATTGAATATTTTGATTTCCTTGCCCTGGTGAGGGGACAGAGCCCGGCGTTGAGCTACGCCAATCGACACGCAATGCCTGTTAAATTTGGGGAAAAGTTGTGAACGGAAATGTCTTAATGGGAATGGTGGTTAACGATAAACGCGTTAATCTCTCAACGGTTAGTTAAAATATATATATATAATAGGCAATATCTCTAAATCTTTTAATTCCCACAGTAAATGCGGAAGATAGGTACGAATATAGACAACAATATGCATAATGATTACACATTATATAAAAAATATACATACATTAATGTTAATTTATGTATATTTTATACTACGGACACAATTAAAAATTAAATTATTTTATTATTTGATGTTTTAATATTATATATAGATAATATATACGATATTATTATTGTTTAAAGAAAAAATTCCACTTCATGCTGTATCCCGCATAAAGCTGAACTTAGTGTTAAGACAGAAATATTTCATATCTTCGAGTGGGGATCGAACCCACAACAAGTCGGTTTACAGTCACTCTTTCTGCCCGTGGCCACCATATTATTATAAAATTGACTGTGGTCCAAGTATTATTTTTCTTAAGTGTGAAAAAAAATTTTTATAATGTTCAAAATCTTTAATAAATAGCATTCTATCATGTCAAACGATAATTTTTAGCAATTCGTTTTGGGTAGCAAAAATTTAACTCTCTCCACAGAGATGTTAGTGAGAGTGAACCTAGAGTGAGGCTTAGGGGCCAGAGCACTACGACGGTTTCCAAGAGGCGCTGGTACAAATACGACAATTTTTAATTTTTTATGGGCTATAAAGCTATCTTAGAACAAATTAATCGTTTCCATGTTACCTACAGTGCCTGTGATGAAAACTACCTCCTCCACATGGATCGTTATCATGCGTCATAACACAATGAGTATACAGTTAATCCTATTCGACCATGAGGGCGAGGCCGAAGATAAAAGTGTAAAGATAAAAATGTACATACTTTGAACCTACGACTAACTCTGAATAGGCCAGCATATACAGATAGTAACAAAGACTAAAATATTTAAAATAAATAAAACTCGACAAACACACTTATCGCTATAGTGATGTGACCTTTGAACTAAATAAAATGCATTTGCTAACTATGTTTAATGATAAAAATTTAAATGACTAATGATTTAATATGTTGAAATTATAGTTTATATAAAGTTGATGTCGTGTCATTTTGATCAAATATAGTTTTATTTTTTTAACGTTAGAACAGAACAGAGTTAGATTTTTTAATTTTCAGCCCAAATAGGTGACGATTGTGTGACAAGTGCGTGCGTTGGTAGTGAGGTGTTACTGGGTTCACTCTGACTTATTTGACATTGGCTTTAATAACTTGTATGACTTGTTGTTATAATTGTAACAGTAATTAAAAAATGTAATTAAGCGATAATTTTATACCGATTAAATAATATTATCAACACATTACGTTATCTTTTAAATAATCAATTACTCAATTTAATGGTACACGAACAGTATTGAGAGGGTGCGATGGTGTGGGGTTCTAATCTCACTCAGGATAATCCATTTTATTTACTTTAGTTGTCGCCATTTACCACGGAATTTGTCTAAGATAGGTGGAAAGTGGAGATTTATTACTTATTATTCCTCTGTTAATTAAATTAAAATCAAATTATTAATTTTAAAAAAATTGAATGAACTAGGTCTTTCTTATAATAAAAAAAAAATAATGTTACAGCGATATAATGCGTACATAATAACTTTTGATATGGAAGTAAGAAATGGCACACAATGTGGGCGTTTCTTCTGTAACTAACTAACTTTATTCATCCCGGCGTATATAGATAACGGAAATTGTGCTCAAACGAATTACTATGATCCTTATTTACGTAAACCAATAATTAATAATTGCAAAGTATACATCGTTTTTCCTTTTTAAGTTAGTGAAAATTGATATTTTTATGTTCATATAACAGGGTATGCAGGAAGAACCTAATGCAAAGACAGTCCGCTTTCGGCCAACATTCGAGACATTGCGTGTTATTTGGCGGAACTAAACGCCGCGCGTCGTCTTCCAGATGGAACTTCAATAGTTTTTCCCTGTACGATATTTTTTTCCACTTTCAAGAAGTAAGACATTTTCTTTATACATTATTTATTTTTACTTCATCTAATACATTTTTTTCTAAGATTTAACTGACTAATTATTGTGTCTTGATCTATAACCTGAAAACCCCTGGGTTATTTTTTGTATCTGTTGCGTCTTATTAATTACTTTATTTAATAAGCATCTCTTTTTATTTACATACACATATATATATTTTTATGTAGTAATAGAAATGTATTTAGATTTTCTTTCTTGAAATTCCAATTCAGTTAAATGTGAAAGGAACAATCAACTTCAATAAAGATCAATAAACATTGGTTAGTAATTAACCTATTTATTGAACGGGAAGTTTAATAGAACCGCAGGTGAATGCTATCTAAATATTTAATCATACAACGTTAATATAAGAGAATAGAGAGAAAAACGGGAGAATATATTTTTTTTTCATTTTAAGCAACCATAGGATAGGGACACTGTTTTACGCCAACTTAGCTTTAATTTATTTTGTTTAACTTCATCATGCATTTAACTGCATCATGAATGGATCACAATGACACGTAGTTTTTTTTATACGAATACTATATAAAACTCACATCCTCCACTTCACTATATAGTCGTAACAAACAAACAAACACTCACCAAGTCCTGTGTCAGTATAACATCTCGGATCCTCGGGTGTGGACTCGACTCGGGCGTGTCCACGGGGGAGAACCAGTTCACGGTGGACTCTCCGAGGGTGGAGGGCGGAGGCCTTTGGGCTAGGAGGGGTGTTCTCTCTGTTGTGTTTCTATGCACTGTTAATTATGGTTATATTGTAGAATAGTGTAGTGTAGGTAAAGTGTGTGGTTGTAAATGCGATGAGAATGCTCATGAGAACTGAAATAATTACTTTAATTTTTACGTTCTTGAAACAATTTGAAATGATTCCGGAAAGCGTTATGACGCTGGGTTCTTCCTATCTCTCAGAAAAAATTGGAAACATAAGTAAGTAAAATAACTTTCCACAAGCTAAAAGATTTTTTTCCATTGATTAGTGAGTAGGATACATTATTTCGATTACTGCCTACACTAGGTCCTACCTTTTGCCCTGCTATAAGCAGGATACAACGTAAGGATTACAAAAATATTACTATGTAATAAACTATGTAAGTTATAAAATGAGGGGTCTTGACCCAGTGGCACAGCATCTAACTGTAATAGACAGCATCACCCCTCTGAGGTAATGTGGCATTTTTAAATTCAGACTGAAAAAGGGAAAGGGAATGTTTTGAGACTACATTCTTACTATTTTTCAAAATGAAACGGATATTCAACAAAAACAAAGCAAAAATCTTAAAAAATCACATTAAAATAAAGAAATTAAGACATTTTAAAAATTAAGATTATTTTTAAACTCTATAATTTAAACATTATGATAGTATATACGTTTTTTAACTTCATGTTGTAATCCAGGAGGTTTTAATTATATATAACGTAATGACAGTCGTCGGTGCTGCCCTGAAGTTAGCTTGAAGATCTTTGTGCAAATTTGTTTCTAGAGTTATTCTCTACTTTTGATTTATTTTCTGCCCGAGTGCGAGTGAACGATAGGTAAGGTAAGGTAAGGTTAATAAGGTTTAGAAAATGAAGTATCTAATTTCAGGGATAGTATTTACCACCCGAAGAAATGAAGTATTTAATAGTTTCATTTCTCCATTCTGGTAAAAGATAAAATGCGACGTTGAGTACCACTCACCACGCAATGCCTCCAGAGTACTGCGGAAAGCTGGGAATGGAAATGTCTTAATGGTAACAGAATGTCTTAACACCAATATCCCAAGTTCCCTATGCCTACCCTGCGTATGCGGGATACAAAACATAATAATATACACACAAACACACCAATAGAATCCAATATCTGTCTCGCTTGCAACTCCTGAGGTAACACTCTGAAGTCTAAGAACCACGCCTCCCCCCACGATATGGTGAAAGAAGTTAATATTAAAAATACTTGAAACACCGGCTGAGATGCGTCGGGCCACTGCAACAAATAATTAATATTGAAATATATAGAAAAATGTAGCTTTATCTTGGTATCCTGCACGTAGTGCAGTAAGTAGAACTGGGGTACCTAGTGTTCCAGAATTCCGTTACAATAAAATATCAAATATTTAATGTTTTCGATTGGGAATCGAACCCACAACCTGTCACGTTTACGTGTCGTACGTTTCTGCTCCTATTATTAAGATTAGATATAACGTTCTTACAGTCGGAGTCAGCTGTGTCTGCGCTGAATTGGTTAATATAATAATTATTATTAATATTTTTTTATATTACATATATCTAAAAAAAACTATACACTCGTAGATTTAAGTACGAGATTTAAATCCACATATATTAACTAATTCATTATTAATTAAAATATACAAGACTAACTTACGTCGTATACAAACGCTTTACCCAATATAAAGGCACTTGTCCCTCCGGTTGAGAGCTAGAAAAAAAGAAAACAAAATAGAATATAAATATTATTTTAGATAAATAAAATAACTAATTATAATACAATGTCGTATGTGGCCAACATATCATAAAGTAAATTAAAAAAAAATGAAAGCAACAGGCATGTAGTGTATTATCCGCTTTCTGCCCCACTCCATTTTGCTTTGTTTGTTACTACGAGGAACTGATAAAAAAAAATTCTCCGAGCAGAAATCGAACACACTAATCCATTCGCGCCTGCAGTCAGTGAATGAAATCTATTAGGATGTTTTCTTGTAAAAATTATTTCATACAAAAAAAATATTGTTTTTTACGGAAAATAATTAGAATTTTTTTTTCTTTAGTTTATTCTATTACGAAGATAGTTAGTTCGGTGCATTATTCCAGATCGAGGCTAGTCGTGGCGGAGTGGTATATGGATATGATTGTAAACGCGAAATTTCCACTCGAGGAAATTAAATATTTAATATTTTCATCTCTTCGCCCTGGTAACGAGGCAAAGCACGGCGTTAAGTTCCGCCGCCAAGTGACGGGCTCGGTGGCAAGTGGGTTACTCTAGGTGTTTTAATGGGAACGGAGGGTCTTAACACTAGGTTCCCAGCTTCCATCTGCTGTGAAAGTGGAATATATTTAAAAAAAACAGCAACTTACCGCAATAACACTCCAATTATTTATATATATTATAGCGTAAAACAATATGAGCAGTACAAATCTTAGAAGTGCAACTATCACAATGTCGAATAACGATATTTTTATATTGTAATGTATTATTTCCCTATTAAATATTTGTATTAGCGTTTCACCTTTCATCTGTAAAAAGAAATTAAAAATTAGGGCCATCGTGACGCAGTGGCACAGTGGAATACAAACGAAACGGTTTTCAAGTTCAATTCTCATTTGGGGTAATGAATTATTTCCATTTCCTTGCTGTGATAAGAAGTCAAAGTTCAATCTTAAAGTCCGCCACTCAAACGGAAATAATAATTAATACATAAAAGTAGAAATAACAGGGAACCTAATGTAACGACACGGCATTCTCCACTGTTCTCAAATTTTATATGTATTATATGTTGAATGGCGGAACTCAATGCCGCGATTTTCTCGACAAGAGAACGAGGAAATGTAAATATTAAATATGATATTTCCTGAAGTAACGATTGTACTTTTATTTTTTTTCCCAAATATTAATAAAACTAAAATATTAATAAAAAAAAGATTTACTTATCAACGCTAAAAATGTAATTTATTAATTTTATCATTAAATAAGAAAAACTATCTGTCAGAAAAAATGCAGCATTGTGCAGTGGAATTTGCAGTACAAATGAGGGACACTATGTTTTCTCTGCTTAATTCTTTTCTTTTTGATCACATAAAATAGAAAATGTTTTGTTTAAATAATTTTTATTTTTTTTTGTCTTCATAATGTTGCGTGCCATTGCGTTTCGCCACTCAACACGCAATTCCTCGAGAATTCCGCGGAAAGTGGGAAACGGAATCCCTTCACCCTAGGTTCCCTCTGCTTACCCTGCTGTGTGCGGGATATAGCGTGAATCTTCATAATCATTCTTTTTATTATTATAATAATTAAAACCAAAAAAATAACACTCACCATAACACAAATAAGCCACATTAAACTAGTGAACAATATATCAAAAGTGACAAAAAGACAAAAGAAACGTCGAACCGACGACATCCTGCCTTCTGGCCTGTGGCCTGCTATTAGATCTTCTGTTACTACATTGACTGGTTGCGCTGAAATAAGAATTTAAAATATAAAACAATCTGGATTATATAAAAATAAAGATCACATATATTAAACTTAATATAATCTAGCATTATAAATAAAAAAAAAACCAACTTCACGCCGTATCCTGCACACTGCTGTGTGTAAGCAGAGGGAATCTAGTGTTAAGACCAATTGCACCAAATTTTGGAGGCATTGTGTGTTGAGTGGTAGAACTCAACTCTGTGCTTTGCCTCCACA
The DNA here is from genome assembly GCA_037355905.1 of Heliconius aoede. NCBI lineage: Eukaryota > Metazoa > Arthropoda > Insecta > Lepidoptera > Nymphalidae > Heliconius > Heliconius aoede. Next base: position 311,962 of record JBAIZZ010000097.1, on the reverse strand, counting down.
CCAGAGCAAAGAAATGAAAATATTAATTCAAATAAATATTTAGTGGATAATTTCTAAAAATTTTTACTAGTGTTAAGCACTGCAACAATTTTCAAGTGGTGTGAGTTCTGCTCTGTTCACATTTGTATATTTTTAAATATTTTAAATTACATTGTGTGTTTGTTTGTTTTAAGTGTTATTTACACTTTATGGAAAAGGTTAACACATAAACTTATTCAATCAAAATAAACATATTAAATGTAAATGCATATTTATTTATAATAACTATGTACATAAATAAATCATTACAAAAATAATTATTTATTTATCTTTCTCCATTTTCCGGCGAACTCTGGAAGTATTGCATGTTCAGTGATGGAACTCAACACCGCGTTTTGCTTTGCCACCAGAGCGATAAAATGAAAATATTTCATTTCCTTGATTAAGAACTGAATCCACAAAGCAAGAGTGGTGAGTTTGATTCTCAAGAGAAGGTATTATTTTCATTTAAGTTGGTTAGGAAATGCAGGTTTCTCAACACTAAGATGCCTCTCCTGCGGGATACAGAGTGAAGCCAAAAAATATTAACACAGATTAACCGTTTTAAATGTACTTACATAAATTTCTATATGGTGGACTTGTAACACTACTCAATAGTGACTCAGCCGCCTCCCTTATGTGATAATCTGCCATGTTTGCTGAAATCATTATGATAACATTGTTACATTAACACATAATGATGATTAAACTTAACCCTTTGGACTATCGCCGCGGCGACAGGACTGTTTCGCTGAATCGACACCCTTAACAGGTAGGTAAGATAAACAGTCTGTGCTTATCTTATAATGTTTATGATCATACTTTAGTTGACATAAACAAAAAATGTTTATTAATAATGTTTATACAAAAAATTAATATGATGATTGTGGGTTCAATTACTACTCAGACTATATTTTCATTTTTGTAATTTGGTAGGGCAAAATGTGGCAAATCCACTACTCAATCAGCTACATTGCAGCATTCAGCATGCATTGGGCTGTGCATGGATGTGTTTTAACACTAAGTTCTCTCTTCCCTTAGAGTGGATATAGTAGTGTTAAAATAAACACTTAATATAATAATAAAAGTATGTATAATTATTTATGGTCATTAAAGTAAAATAATGATAAAAATGTAATTTAGGTCTACAATTAAATAAAACAGATTACTCATTAAACAAAGGCACAATTTGTTTATCAGTGTTTATATTATAAAGAGGAAGTAAAAGTGATAAACATTTTTGAACAACTGTTTTACTTCTTTTACCTATTATTAAATAATATAAAGCTAAATGAGATTTTAGTCATTTTTCTACATAAATTTTTGACCTATTCTTATTTTATTGTATTGTTCTTAATCATCAAAACAATCATGTTACGTTTTAAAATATTGAATTATATATTGAGTTAACAAAATAAAAAAAATTGCAAATATTTATGGCCTAAACAACTGTTTAGATCAATTTATAGTACTTAAATTATCATTAAAAGTATTACTCACTTGTTATTCGAGATTCTAAAACTTAAATTAGTTAAAAATGCATTATTTACAAACAAAATGCGTTTCGGTGGTTTCGTAGTTTTTAACAAGAATTTATTCACTATATTATATACTTTGCCCGTTATATTATAATTTTCTATTTATTTATGTATTTATTATGAAAATAACGTAACTTCTACACAAAAGAAATTGTAAAACTAAATGACATTGACATATTGATAGAAGTGTTTCCTGTTATACTTAAAGTTACTCGATTCTTACAATCGATTATTATATCGATCCCTATTTGTAGATTTAATCGATTTATTTTTAAAATAGATGTAATCCGTAGTGTTTTAATATGAAATATTTATACGTAAGCAAAAAAAAAGAAATCAGCTTCACGCTATATCCCCCACACAGCAGGTAGAGGGAACCTAATGTTAAGACACTCCGTTCCCTACTTTCTGCCGAACTCTGGAGGCATTGCGTGTTGAGTGGCAGAATTCAACGCTCTATATACCTAAGCATATTATAAATTTCAACAATAGACAAATTAATTAATACTTAAGTTCAATAAACAAAAGTTATTGTATTTAGAGGCCAGTCGTAGCGTAGGGACACAAATGTGAGTTCGATTATTTATATTACATTTATATTATATTTTCATGTCTTCGCTCTGGTATCGTGGCAAAGAAATTTCCATGTCTCACTTTGTCACATATTATTAGGAAATATTAAAAACAACAATATTTAATGTAATTATTTATTTCTAATTCACTAAATCTAATTTCGATCATCCAATTAAGTAAATTGATTAAAAATTATTGAAGAATATATATAATTTTGCAACTCAATTATATACATCTTGAATTTCTAAAAATTGAATTCATTAATCTATTTAAATCCAATAGCAGAATTTACATATAACGTTGTTACTTAAAAATATTTATCTTATATGTCTATATATTTATTGAAATAAATATATGTACAAGTAAGACAAATTTTAAGTACAAGTTAACAATAACCGTTAACCTGTAGTTAATATTTATAATTATATTATTAATACTATGTACAGTTTGTATAAATATCAGTGTTTATTTGAACTAGCAAATTAAAAGAAAGCTTAAGTTAAAGTTTATACATATAGTATAAGAATTTACACACATTATTATTAATAATAATTTATAAATATGTTTAGACATTACAACATTATGATATATCATATAATAAGCAAAGTTTCAATAAAAATATTTATAAGCTTACATTTTTTAAATATTATTATTCAAATATTATATATTATTTTTATTATTAATATATAAAATATCTTATATGTATCAATATAGGTTCAATAACAAGCGTCATATTATTATCGATTTAACCTAAATTAAATAATTTAATTGTTACATCATATATTAATTTGGGTATTTGGGTATTTGGGTCAGATTTCTTCACTAGATGGTAAACCTAATACCACCTAGCCGTACCCACTCTGTTATCAGGTGGATCTCTCGCACAACAATAGGAAAGAAGAATACCAACAATAGCCAAGCAGAGAGATAATACACTGATGCTGCAAACTGCTCCAGATGTGATGTCGTTCAAAGCGGTGCCAGGTTTCGGCTCGATCATTAGTAAAGTAAATAATCCCACAGCGCTTAGCATTGAGAACGACGAGAGGACGATGTATCCTGTAAAACAAAATGTTAATTATGATGGTGAAACTATGAAATTATTAATTACACACCAGGGAAAGAAAATCATTTAGAAATTTTGTTAAAGAACTTCGACGTAGCTCGATAAGAACGTATGGCTAAATTTATGAGTATTCGTATCAACTTATATATTATAATACTAGCCGACCTGGGCGGCTTTGCTCGCTTGAACTATACAAATATTTATTAAATATAAGTATGAAATTATTTTCAGTTTAACTGATGAATTCTAAAAAAACCATGAAAAACGTGTTCAATAAAATATTTTTAAGTCTGAATTAAAATTTTTATAAAATCGGTGCCTATATAAAGATTTCTCCATACAATCTTTCAACCCCTTTTTCACCCCGTCAGGGTTAAACTCTTTCGAAATGCCTTCTTATTTTTTATTGTTTTCGAATTATGAAACAATATGAGACAAAATGTGTACAGCCCGCATAACAGATCAACAATGAAATACTTAATAATAATATCAATTTAAAAGTCATGTTAGACCGCATTGTGGTTTAAAACAAAGTCAACTTATACGGGCTACAATAAAATTTATCATTATAGAAAGCTATTTAATTCAATTTAATATGAAACTTCAAGTAAAGACTATTTTATTTCGTCATCGCCGTTAAATTGGAAACAATAGTTATTACAATTAGAAATTGTATTCATTTGTCTAAATAATAACGGAAGAATACACGTTTTATTTGTTATTATTTTAGAACACCCTTTTCAAAAAACTAACTAATATAATAATTGTATGTCAGTAACTAAGGTTGTCAGGTTCATGATTATTGAAAAAAAAATTGAAAATTTTCAAGCAATAGTCTTACATCATTAGTGACGTCTTAATAAAAGGCGATTCTCTTGAGTACAAATTCATGTTATTAGAATTTGCATTTCACTTGACAGAATATATATAAATATAGAGCAAAGCACAGAGAAAATTTAACAGCTGTGATTTCGATTCCTCTCAAGGGATTTATTTTCATTTAGGTACTCGCTCTGTTAACAAGTCATACATACTCCCTACATAATATCGAAAATTGAGCGTAAAATGGAGATAGTATCATCGTAACATTAAGGAACCTGGCAGCGTGAGTCAGACTTGCAATATAGAAACTAGAAACAAGTAGGTACTATATATATATATAATAAACAAAATAAATAAAATGGCCCTTACCAGATAAATAGTTTCTATTTGGTATTAAATAAGTACGTCTAGATCTCAGGCCTAGGAGGCCTAGTATGAAACATGTGAAGCCTGAGAGAACACCGAAGTCTAGGTAATAGCGTCGTCCGACCTGGAAATTAGGATAAAGTTAAGACTATACTTATATATGACCACCTAAAACGTAATATATATATATATCTACACAAGCTTTTTATATAGTTTTTCAAATTCACAATTTATCTGTGTCGACTGGTGAACTTCAACGCCGCCCCTTGTGCTTTCTCCGTCTCAAAGTAAAGACCTCAACTTTATAACATTTATAGGTTCACCTTCACTTAAAAAAGCTATAATCTATGTCTGAAGCTGTCGTTGTGCAGTGTCTGAATATAAAGGCGCCGATTATGGATTCGACTCCCACTTGAGGGAATAAGAACTTATTTTCATATCTTCTCCCTGAAAATCGCCATGAAAAGTGTCTTGTGTCAAATGCCTTGAAAATTGTGATAGCTTAAAAGTAATACAAGGCTACGTCTGCCTAATAAACTGCCATTTAATGATACGTTTATACTTACACTGTACATCATATAAAAACTCAATCCTGTAGTAGCTGCGCCACACAAAGTAAGCATCAGCGCGGAGACGGCCAGGACAGCGAGGGTGTTTGCGGTTTTATCATTGGAAATTGATTTGTACGTGTCGTCCGAATACACTGAGGGTGATCGGGGTGCCACTCTGAAATTAATGAAAACCAAAAACCATTAACGATATCGCGGGATCAAATCTGTGTAAATATAGTGGTCTGGGCGTGAATGCGATGGTTGTGGGTTAGATTCTTAGTCAGAGGAATAATTATATTTAAATTATTATCTTTTATTCGTTCCGGTAAAACGCCAAGTTACGCCACTCAACATGTGATAGTTCAACGTTGGCGTTGGGTTCCGCCTGTCCCGAAAATTCGGCGGAAAGTTGGAAACAGGAACAAGCTGTGTCTTATCACTGCCCTGTTCTTACCAAGGTGCATGCGGGATAGTATTGAACCAAAAAAAAAGAAATGTGTTACTTTACAAAACTTACATAATTTTTTAATGCAAGAAAAACTGGCAATTTAACAACGTAATTTCCAAAAATATTGTAACACAAAATCTTAATTTGCTTTAATTTTTTGTTTTTTTTTTTTAAATCTAGAATTTTATATAACATACCTTGGCATAATGATCGCTGTAGTTTTGTCCCTCCTGTGAGTGTCTATCCGTCTGTCCCCTTTGCTCTCTCTGCTTGTTTCACGTCTATCCATGTCAAAACTTCTATCTCTTTTATCCCTAAAGCTAGTAACAAACACATCCTGCCTTTCAAACTCAGGCATACCATAATTTAGTTTCTGCTGAGCTTTTGGTGAAATTGGGGAAGTAGCTCCTCTAGTTAAGGTTAGATTAGCACAGGATTTTGACGGGGTCACGCGAGTTGGTGTACTCGAAACTATTTTCATGGGAGTGCCAGGGTATCTTGGACTGTCTGATTTATTAGGTGTTATCCTTACAGAAGGCTGACTCGCATAGCTCTTCAGCTTTCTAGGAGTTGACAGAAGTTCATGCAATTTCTGAGTGGCAATTAAGTTCTTTTTCGACATAACAGGAGATGTAAACGTCACATTCTTTCTATCTTCGTCATCAGAAGGCACTATAGCATATCTATGAGTTCTACCGTTAACAGTTTTGACGATTTCCGTTGGTATTTCCTTAAGTTCGTTATCATCTGGGCCATCTACGTTATATTCTTCAACTTCACTCTCGTCTGCCTCAACTATTCTCTTTTTAGTGGGGGAATAATCGATTCCATCATCAATATCAATCACTTCATATCGATGACGTCTAGGATCTTCTAAATTATCATCACTTTCAGCGTACCTATCATATTGTGTTTGTCGTCTTTGCCTAAATTGTGCCATTTCCAAATCTTCACTTCTTGTTCTACATCTAACGACTGGTCGCGTCGGTTTGCAAATAAGAGACGCTTGCCTTTGGAACTGTTGCTGTCTATACTTCGGTGGTTTTGGCGGCAACTCCGGCGGTTCATCCCTCCTCCCCAAAGGCAGCATGAGTGGATTGTCCGAAATATCTGTCCGTAAAATTCTATTGCCTTCCATATTTTTTCTTGGTGAATTCGCGCCTAATGGTGGCATCCGCCGGTCTGGTGATATGATTTTTGTAAGACATGACTTTTGAGCAAAAACAACTTCGCTTTGAGCGCAAAAAGCAGGATTTGAATAATATTTGTATACAATCTTTGGCGATTCCATGTTATAAGCGTATATTTTCCCCTTTTCTGTTAGACCATAGTTCCTGTAGGGGTCTTTATAAGCGTAACCGTTAGGGTCTACTGGTTTTCTTGAAACACGTTTTTTAGTGAAAAAATTATACACTAAGACGGTACCAAAACCTAAGGAAATATTATTACATGATTATTTAATATTTTTTTTAATATCATAAGCACTATAACTAAATTACTTTCTATAATGAATGACTACGTTTATATATGTATTAATTCACTAGCCCGATCAATTTTTTAATTTCATTTAACACCATATTCACTACTATAAACCATATAACTATGTAATCAAAAACACTGGTAATATAATATTTATTATTAAATAAATTATGACTAATACAACGCCACGTTTTCACGTAGCAACGATCAACGGTCAACTGAAGAATTTTTTCTAAAAATTTAGGGTCGAATGCGCGAGCGCACCCCCTGTGGCACGAGCCATTTCGATATTCAAGATAAAGTCATTTAAACTTTATTATTATCTTGATACAGTTGATGTTTGACTAAATGTAGTACTTTTCTTTTTAACCATAAAATATAGATTATTATTTAACATAGTACTTTTAAAATCTTATTTCAATAAATATAAAGTTGAAATTTCTTTACATATTTAATAAAAATACGATTCTACAATATTGAATGAAATTAAAATATTTTAAAGAATTTTAGACTTTAGAGTATATGAAATAAAGTTTAATTTAGAGTAAAGATAATATATTCTCGATGTTTACTCTCTTGTGCAATTATTGAATGAGCTTCAAGCGGATGTTTTTATGGGGCGAGAATTTAGGGGTTCGTTGTGAAATTTAAAACTTTTTTTTAAATTTTATAAATCTGGTTTGAGTGGGAAGCGGGGTGTATTAACACTGGATATACTCAGCCTATCCTGCTATATGCGGGATACAGCGTGACGATACATGTTTTCATCTATTGTATAGAAAAGACCTAGCCATAAGTCACTGCTTTGCTCATTTTTAAGCATAGCTAAGATAAAAAGATAAGAGAACTAGACTATATTTCATTACCCACCACCAACCCATGGACCCACCAGCATCTTGCTATATGGTCCGAAACATGGGAAGAGAACTAGACTAGTCAATGTATATTTTTAATAAAAAAATTGTACTGAGTCAAATTTTATACAAAATAAATATAAATAATATGTTTGAATATAAGGCCGCCGGGTTCGATTCCCGGCGTTACTTAATATCTCGAAAGGTTGTGGAACGTCTAAACACTAGAATCCCTCTGCCTACTCTACTATATGCGGGATACAGCGTGAAGGTAAAAAAGAAAATAAAAATATATTTATATTTATATTTATAAAAAACTTTTAATCAAATATTGTACACCTGCGTCTGAGAAGAGTCACGTTATAATTTTAGTGTTACTTCTGTATAGGTACCCCCTACCCCCCTACCCCCCTACCACTGTGCCACGTGCTAACGACCGTTATACACATCTGCTTGCCAGCTGCGTGCAGGGGTAAATAGCCTTTCAATTACATATGTAGTGTAAGACATTAGTTTTTTTTTTCTTTTTTGCTTCACTTTCACACTGTATTCCTCATATGGCATGGGAGAAAAAAATAATTGTCTTAATTATTTTTCTCTTAATTCTCCACTTATCTTCCGAATTTTAAATATTGCATGTGAGTGGCGGAACTCAAAGCTGTCTGATCCCACTAAAGCAGAGAAGTGAAGTAAATAATTATCAAGAAAGAGCATTAGGACCCTGGTATTTAATATCAGATAATTCCACTGTGCCACCTCAGCTCGAAAATAAATGTTCTAATATCAATTATCGATCGTACAAACGTATTATTTTTTCTTTTTAGTATTTTAATATATTTCATTCTAACATCATACCTAAGTAGTGAAGAAAAAAAATTCATTAAAATAAAAGGTTATTTACCCCGATGTCAGCTGTATAGGTGCAAGTTTATACCCGCTTTCGTATTATATCATTTCGTTGACATTATTATTTGACATTGAAAATTTTTGACCTTTAAAATACTTATTTAGGACGAAGTGTCTTGACACTAAGCCCTCTCAGCCTTATTAAACTAGTGACTAGCCATGTGGCTGCGTCTGCTTATTTATTGTTATTTAAGTATATACTGTTGTTCATAAGTCATAATTGAGATCTTTCTGGATTTTATTTGATATTGCTCGCAAGAGTTGTCTTATTAAATAGAAAATTATTTAGTCATATACGTATCTCAGTACCCTTGTTTGTTTGTCTGTTTTCGCATAAATATTGTCACACACAATATTAACACCGTATATTGTCTTCATTGTCTTCTCTATCGGACAGTGAAAGTCCAAAAAAAACCGGAACGCAAGTGCCAGTGGAAATGGGAAACGGAGTGTCTTAACACTAGATGCCCAGGTTCCCCCTACGTACCCTTCTGCTGCAGTATAGGTACAATGTGAAACGAGTAAAAACAAAACAAGAATTTTAGAACTAACTACATACTCATTGATTTGGTTTTATCTTTACACATCGTCCCACCCGTATTTTGAAATGCACACGCTTTTTCTAATATAACCGGCGTAATCTATAATTATTATTATATTCCTGCACAATATTTATCGCAGAGTAGCTATTGATATATGTCTGTTATAAAGTATAAAAACTTCAATTAAAAGATTTATATATTTTTTTGGAAGCTGTGAACGGTTTGTAATTGCAAGTGTCAACGATGGTGGGGTTGTCATGGGAGTCCGCGCACTCAAAGAAACGTTTCGTTAAGCGTTCACAGTGCGCGTGTGCAGATTCGAGTCCGAGGTCTCTATGAAGGTCGACGTTACGCACGTACCAGGGGCAACCTGATGCCATGCGTAGGAATTTATTCTGAATCACCTGCATGGGATCTAGCTTGGTGTACGCGAACGTCACACAAGCGTAGGAGAGGACGGGTCATACAAGTTTTGTACAGTGTCAGCTTATTTCTAAGAGACATTGATAAACGCTTATATCAGTACTTTATTTTATAACATTATTCTAAGCTGACATACAATCCCCTTCAATCCCCACTCACCACAATAAGTTGCGCGTCAACAAAAAGCCATATAAGCAGACACTAGGGCGCATTTGACAATGCAATCTCAAGCAAACATGTCGAAAATAAGGAAAAGTAAATCGCGGTCTTCTCGTGCCGGTCTCGTCTTTCCGGTTGGTCGCATCCATAGCATCTTGAAGAAAGGAAATTATGCACCAAGAATAGGCGGAGGAGCCCCAATATATTTGGCCGCAGCTTTAGAATACCTCTCCGCTGAAATCTTGGAACTGGCAATGGAAGTAGCGAAACAGAATAATAAAACTCGAGTTACACCAAGACATATACTTTTCGCGATAAAAAATGATGAGGAATTAAATAAAATGTTAACTGGCGTCACGATTTCTCAAGGAGGAGTTCTACCGTCTATCAACGCGCTGCTGCTACCTAAGAAGACCGCGAAAAAATCGTAGACCTGATGAAGAAAAATATGACAATAAAACAATTTAGAAGATTAATATATAATATTTAAATTATTATCATGAAGGTCATTATCAAACAAATAAACTCGACAGACAAAGTCCTTATAAGGACTACAAAATTTCTCTGAATATAATTAGTGTTTTGTTTATTTTTTTATTATTTTTAATCCTTTTTTTACCGTACTAAAAAAACATTGCCCCGGGTGAACATCGAACTTAAGATTATGAGACTTACGCGCTGACCACTGCGCTACCGAGGCTCGTATAGTCTTGGCATATGTAAGCAATATATTAGTGAGGCTTGGATTATTTAATCTACAAGATTATGTAATAGATATAATTATTGAAAATAGATGATAACTTTTATTATTATTTTTTTATTTTATTAACAAAATATATGCTTTTTATCTTCTACAAACTGAGACTTTAACATTTAAGTTACATTTCTGAGTACATATATGTCTAAATATCCTTTGGTACTATACAAACAGTTAAAAAGACGAATCTGTTAAGAAACAAAGCATTGCAGCCCCGAAAAGGGCTTTGTCAAAACTTACATTTAAATTATTCTATTTTCTACGCCCTCTCTCCCCTCACTCGCCTCGCTAAATGAATATCCCTCGGCATAATAGTCACTCTCTTAGCGTGGACCGCGCATAAGTTAGAATCCTCAAAAAGTCCAACTAGATATGCTTCACTAGCTTCCTGTAGCGCCATCACAGCCGTACTTTGAAATCTTAAATCTTCTTTGAAATCTTGTGCTATTTCTCGTACCAAACGTTGGAAAGGCAGTTTTCTTATCAGAAGTTCCGTACTTTTTTGATATTTTCTGATTTCTCGTAAGGCCACAGTTCCAGGACGGTAGCGATGTGGTTTCTTCACGCCACCTGTGGCTGGAGCACTTTTTCGAGCCGCTTTTGTGGCCAGTTGCTTCCTTGGAGCCTTTCCACCGGTGGATTTCCGTGCGGTCTGCTTGGTCCGAGCCATTGCGAATGATTGAATTTGGCTGAGCTGTCCTCTCATTTTTATAGTGTTATTTATTGTGTAGATACCCTCATTATTGTGATTATTGTGATATTGTGAGATTACTGGTTTTATTAAATGACGAAAATACAAATCTTTACGGAATAGGTATTGTTATAAGATTTTATCACATTTTAGAAAAAATATTCTTTATATTACAATGAATTAGTATATTATACCTACATATGCTTGTTTACATTTTATTTTTATATAAGTGATAAAGAAAATATTTTTTTTTAAAGTTATAAAAATATTCAAACGTGTTAAATATATTGTCAGATGACGTTTTCTATCCAATTCTTAACGTAGTTTTCTCATTTGAGTTTAGAATAGATATGAGTTCTACGGAGTTCATAATGACAAAACGCAGCGGTGACTTCCTTCACTCTGGAACTTGAGTGAGAAATCACTCCCAACTCTGAGATCGATCTTGAGATGCCGTTTTCATGCATAATTAATTATTAAGACGACATCTCAAGGTCAATCTCAAAGTTGAGAGCGGCGTATAGAAATGAGCTTAAATATTATTATATTACTTCCCTAAGGGGGGAAACCACAACCTGTTCACGTCATCCCACTGGGCCAGACGCAAAGGCTTTAAATATATATAGCAAAAATGAAATTAAATTCATTTGATTTTAATTATAAATTCATTCTAAGTGATTGCAAGGAAGTGTATGAAATATTTTTGTACCTACTCAATGAATTGGATTGTAAATTAAGTAAAATAAGCGCAGGGACACAATCGTCCGAAGAATTTGAAGAAACGAAATATTCAAAATTTTCATCTTCATCATTTCTTAACAGGAACTATCTTAATAGGAACGGAGGTACACAAATATTGTTAAAATTGCTGCGATATCTGTTTTGTTTTCTTAATATAAATATTTGAAACCGAGGCACGGCAGTACATCGTAACAACGCAACGGTTGTGGATTCAGTTCTCATTTAATGGAATGAATTATTTTCATTTCGTGAGTTGCGTTGGGTACCGTTGCGCCATATGTGGAATACAGTTCAACGATCTTTATGAAGAGAAAACTTTTTATTAGACAATTTTTTTAGCTCATTCAAAACTCTTATAGTTGTGGGTATACAAAAAACTATAATACACAAACACCAATAAAAACTTTGGGGATCGATTTCGACTTACGATCTAGCACAACTAAAGAAGACAAACAAAATGGTACCGAAAAAACCAATCCCCAAAACCAGAAAAGACATTATCGAAAGACCAATCACCAAAAGCAAGAAGATGAAGAAGAAGAACTTTCAAAGTTTCTCCATATACATCTTCAAGCTACTCCGGAGCCTTGTCAAGGATAATATCGGTATTTCAAGGCAATCTATGTTAATAATGAATAATTTCGTCAACGATATGCTGGAGAAAATAGCTGCCGAAGCTGGGAGGTTGGCAGCTCATGGGAAGAAGACGACCCTGGGCAGTAGGGAGATACATACAGCTGTTAAACTACTGATACCAGGTGAACTAGCAAAACACGCCAACATAGAAGCGATGAAAGCAATCAATTCATATGAAAAAAGTCAACAAAATGAATCATAATATATATGCTCGTATAATGATAATTTGGCAAAGTTTTATTATAATAATTTATTTTATTCAACATTGGATTTTATTTAATTTATAAAGCCCTAGTCAGGGCTAATACTTGTTTGTTTTTTTTTGATAAGACGTCTTCTTCTTTCTTTTTTGATTTTTACACCATCGTGATTATGGATTCCGATTCTACTAAGAAGTAGAATTATTTCTGTTTTCCAAAAGACCTTAATTCTAAGTTCGTTTGACTATTCTAAGATAGGTGAGAATTTTGTTATGTTTGTTTTGTTAAGTAGTGAAACTCAATCCTAACAACAAATTTTGATTTTTTTGATATAAATAAGTGTTTCAAATATAAATATTTCTTTTCTTTTTAAATTTATTTAATACTTTCGGTTATATATAAAATTTAAACCAATTTTACAAATGAATTTCCACTGACTTTTTGTAGTAGATTTTTATTTTTGTAATTGAGATTTTTTTTTTAAATTTACCTATACCAACAATAAAATCACAGCATATATTTTTTAGCTTCACGCTGCTGCACAAAGTAGGGTAGGCAGAGAGAACCTGGAAACCTAATTTTAAGACACTCCGTTCCTATTAAGACATTTTATTCTCCTCTTTCCGCCCAATTCTAGAGGCATTGGGCGATGAGTAGCTTAACTCAGCGCCGGGTTTCGCCTCGTTACCAGAGCGACCAAATGAAAATATTATATATTTTACTTCTTCGAGTGGGAATTGAACCCACAAACTGTCGCGCTTACAATCACACGCTATACTTCATATCAGGTTTCAATACCACGTCGACTCGTAACGAGTGAAGGCGACTGGTTGTAGCTATAAAGCAGTCATGTGATAATATTTATTTTTCGCTCTGGTGTCTTGTAGTGTTGAATTCCGTCGCTTAATACGCAATGCCTCCACAATTCGACAAAAAATGGGGAACGTAATGTCTAACACTAGGTTCCCTCTGCCTACGCTGCTTTGTGCGTACATAGCATGCAGATGATTTTAATTTACTCATATAAAATAAAGCTGACGGGAAAAAGCATAAATATCTTCTAATACAAATTTCGTTTAAGTAAATGTGGCATTGTGGCAATTGTTTTTGTTTTCCTACATATGATCTTTTACTTTCAACAATAAACATAAAAACTGGTTACACAAAAAAATATGCAACTACCCCAAATATAAAACTAAATTTGTGCTATAAATAGCAGAGTAAACCATTAAGAAAAACAGTACTCAGGGAACCGCCGACATGACAGGTCGTGGAAAAGGAGGGAAAGGATTGGGCAAAGGCGGCGCTAAACGCCACAGAAAAGTACTCAGGGATAACATCCAAGGCATCACCAAACCAGCTATTAGAAGATTAGCGAGACGTGGCGGAGTTAAACGCATTTCTGGTTTAATTTACGAAGAAACGCGCGGAGTATTGAAGATTTTTCTAGAAAATGTCATTAAAGATGCCGTTACTTATACTGAACACGGTAAAAGGAAGACTGTTACAGCAATGGACGTAGTTTACGCATTAAAACGACAAGGCCGCACGTTATATGGATTCGGAGGATGATTTTTGGTGTTGATTTAAATAATTAATAAAGAATTAATAATAAATAAGTTGTTGTGTTTGTATTTATTTACTTTGAAAAACAAGGCCCTTTTCGGGGCCGCACATTTTTTTCGGTTGCATGGTAAGACGTCTTTTTTTTCCAGTTTTACCCGAAGGTAACTCAGTAACCCAAGTGCTGGCTTCGCCCGACTTACAAGACGTTGTGTATCGAGTGGAGCTCAACGCCACGCTTTGTGCAAATCAACGAAATGAAAATATATGATCCCTTCAAGCAGAGACGTCGAATTTACAACAGCGGCTTGCAACGAAATCAAATACCTCGAAGCTTTTACAGAACTTATATTTCTTTCCAGAGCAAAATACCATTAAGCTTGTACAATGCATCTCTTTTATTATAAAACACCATATTATTCTAGAAGACCTCATTCTTTCTGCTCAAAGCCTAAAAATGCATCTCGAATTTTCCGACAGTGTCAGTTCCTTTGGTAGTAGATCTATAAACGTCTTTTCAAAAAATATCTCTTAATTAAACAATTGCGAATATCAAAACAATTAATATATAATTATAGAAGTTACAGATTACAGTCATACGCTGGTGTAGTACGAGATGACGGCCTCATCAAACGTATCCTTTTTCGAGGTGAGTACGATTTTCTTTTTTTTTGTTTTAATTTTATCGTCTATATAAATATTTTTGTAAAATATCATGTAATTCATCGCATGCATGTTTCCTTAATCACAAATGTCAGGTAGCACGAAAAAAAAAGAGATGATGCAACATAACATTCATGTTACGAGTACAAAGAGATCCAGTTAAATAACTACTAAGAAAAAATTTAGGCCCTTATATAAGGCCCTAAATTTTGCACCTTTTTTATAATTTAACCATAAATGTATAGTTTTCAATTTTTTTCCTGAATTCTAGGTTATATTCGGAAATACCATATAAATTTTAACTTACTTTATAGTGTTGAAACACGCGATGTTTAAGGACATAACCACAAATGTCTAGTTTCAGATTTTTCTTGAACTAGTACTACCTGTACACGCTAGCTGCCAAATTTTATAATTCTAGGTCAACCGGTACCCTAAGAAACTTGATTCTATTCACAATCTCGAAATACGAAATACGATATAAGCAGCCATATCTTTTTTCTTAGTAAATATAGAAATATATTTTTCATCAGGAAATTTTGAGGCCGTAGATCTGAGTATATGGTTTGAACGTCAACCCGATATCTAAAAGCGTTCCTGAAATAAAGGGTCTTGACAGACAGACAGACGGACAACAAACTGATTTTATAAGGGTTCCTTTTTAAAAAAAAGAACGGAACCCTAAAGACAACAAAATAATATATTTATTAATAAAACTATATTTTCAATTATTAATAATTTAATAAACGCCAATATTATTTAAGATATGCGTAAGTATCATCTGGTGTACGTCTTTGAACACTGCGCGTACGTTGTCGGTGTCGGTCGCGGTGGTGAAGTGGAAGTAGCATTCACGGGGGCGGCTAGCCTCCAATATGACGAATTTCTCCGCTGACGAACTAAAGTTGCGGCGTTCACGCTTTTTTATTGTTAGTTCCTGGAGTTATTAAATACATAATATTTAGAGAATTAAAAAAAAAGAAGCCAGAAGTGACGCAGGGGCACAGACTGTGACTGTAAACGACACTGGTTGTGGATTCGATCCACACTCGAGGAAATGAAATATTTATTTAAATTTCCATTTTTTCCGCCACTCAACACGCAAAGCTTTCAGAATTCAACCGCAAGTGGGGAACGGAAGGTCTTACTAAGTTCTCTCTGCCTACCTGCCGTTGCGTGCGGGATAAAGCGTGAAGCAGAAAAAAAATCACCACTGTCTGTACAAGTGTAACGTTAACAGAGTTAAGAAGTAGTATTGAGTTTGGATATTTTATTTCCTCAGCGGATTGAACCCGCAACCATCGTGCTTATAAATACTGAGAAAGAAAGGAATACATAATTATGTGAAAAAGTACAAAATATGTATATTAGTGAAGAACGGAGTGTCTTGACACTAAATTCTCTCTGTATACCCTACTATATACCAAAACCTGAATGAAAACTGTTCCAAAGAACCAGTTTTAATTCCTTTTCACCTTTACTACAAACATTAATTAAATACTTAACTGTTCGAAAGATTCACAAGAATTTTAAGAATATAAAAAAATCACACTTACAGCAAACATACTCTTAATAAAGAGTTTCGTTCGTGTATATTCATCGCCTTGAGAATCGAACCTGTTATATTGCGGGAAGTATGGAGCTATACTTTTGCCTTGGGCTATTTTATTTTGTAGTAAATCTTGTTTATTTAAAAACACTATGAGGCCTGCTTCTATTAAGAATCTGAAAACATGTGAAGTCATTAATATTATTAATTTTTCATGATTTTTGTTTAATGATTATAATAATATCTAAAATTATTTAAGTTTATATTGAAAGTGTAGAATTTTTATTACACGATTTTTTAATTGTTTAATCATAATTATTTTCTAGTTTTTTTTAGATATAACCAATGTTGAGCAATGCAATACTTGGTGATTGTTATAGGTTCAATCCCCATAATGGGAAATATATACTTATATTTTAAATATTAGCATTAGATCTGTTTAGAACGAAAAATGCGGCTCCGTTATATAATTTACAATGTCTCAGAATTGGATGTAAAGTAGAGATCGAGACGTCAACACTAGTTTCTTAATACCTGCTTTGCCAAACGTCTTCAAACAGTACTAACGATTCCTTTAATCTGTTTTGTGTGTTGTCTTCACGCAAAGTTTGATCGAAATCGCTACACGCTACTACGAACCATATTGCGTGGATGCCTTCGAAGACCTGTGACAATAAGAAAGGGTTTGTTTTATTTTAATTAACATATTAAAAAAAATATCACCGATAGGTACTTTTTTTTCTCAGCTTCACGCTGTATCCCGCACACAGCAGGGTAGGCAGATGGAACCTCGGTGTTAAGACACTCCGTTCCCCACTTTCTGGCGAATTCTGGAGGCATTGCGTGTTATACACTATGTAAAAAAAAACGATTTCACGCTGTATCCCGTATACAGCAGGGTAGACAGAGGGGAACTTAGTAATAAATGTCTTATTGTTGATTGTATATGTCGTTCATCACTTTTCGCCGACTTTTTCAAGGCATTGCGAGTTGAATGGAGGAACTCAACGCCAGTTTTTTGCCTTCGTACCAGAGCGAAGAAAAGGAAATATTATATTATATATGAATAATAATTCATTCCCTCGAATGGGGATCGAACCGACAACCGCCGTGTTATTGTTATACCTTTGTGCTCTTGCCCCACGACGGTTCAGGTCTATCAAATTACACAATAGAAGTGTTAATTTTTTAATATTTATTAATTTAAGAAAATATACTATAATAGTACTTAAATATTCATAATAAAAAAATACCTGTATCCATTTTTTTCTTTCTCCGCGCTGCCCTCCGACATCGAACATCCAAAATTGTTGAACGCCACCGTGCATTGATTTAGGAACCTTGAAATATCAAATTATTAAAAATCAAAAATATATATATATGGAAAACGGATGGAAAATAGAGAACCTAGTGTCTTAACACTATCTAACTAAAGCAAAGATTATAAAATATATTTATCCATTTAGCTACATATTCTTTTTCTGCTATTTACTATTACTTATTATTTCTTTTCCACTTTCTAAAGGAAAAATCTTTATATTTTATTCGCTAAGTGGGGGTTGAACCCTCAATCATCACGTTGAAAATCAGCTGTCACTGTGCCATGATACTCTCTTTATGTGCCCGTAAATAAGTGTAACTTACTTTAACTTTAAATTCAATTTTCTGTATTCCACTAGTCTTCTGCCTACATCGAAGTATGTCCGCGTCCGATGGAATATAGTTATCCTTCGCTATAAGATCTATTCTATCTAGAAAACTAAAAACGAAATTAAAATATAATAAATAGGCTAGTTTTGCTAAAGTTCTTACAGACAATTTAGAAAGACATTCTGTTAAAAAATAATAATATTAAAAAACAAAAAATGTGAGATGAATTGTCTTGACTGTAGATGGCTACGCATATTATATCTTAGGATTTTCTTTGACACTGGATTTTTCTTTATTAACAAGAAATTTTAGTGAAATGAAAATGAATTAAGTGTCTTAACTCTACTAATTTTCTGTCTATATGAAAGATGTATGATAATTATTAACACTCACTACTCAGCACTGTCTAATAGCTGATATTCGTTAGATCGTCTGAAACATTCCTTTACGCCTCCATCCTTCCATAATGTCCTGACATGGTCGAAATAATCCTGAAAGAAATATATTTGATTAAATGGACTCAAAATGGAGAATGGAATTTACTTAATAGGTTTTCTTTGTCATCGGTCGTGCAGTGAGACAGCGACTGACTGCAACCGCGATGGTTGAAGGTTCGATTCCCACTCTGGAAAATGTATTTCTCGCATTGATATCAGCTAGCTCTGATTTTTTTCGGATACAGGTAAAATTACAACGTGAAGTTATAAATTATAAATATAAAATAAAAAATATAAAGTTGTAAATAAATACCTGTGTATAGACAGACGGACCATCCGGACCAATTTTCAATAGATATTGCTGGGATTGTATATTCTTTATATTTTGCAAAGCGATGCTCAAAGGTGACATATTATGTACAATGTCGTATATGGATTCGTGTACATTGTGTCTTATGTATTGTGCTTTTTCTATTCTTTCGCTGTAACAAATATATAATATACTTGGAGGTCAGTCGTCGCGTGGTCGAGCATTCAATGAAATTAAATATTTAATATTTCCATTTTTTCCCTCTGATGTCGAGGCAAAGCGGAGTGTTGAGTTCCACCACTCAACACACTATGCCTAAATAATTTAGTGGAAAATGGAGATCATGTATTTTGCCTCTGGCCTCCGTGGTCTGTGCGGGATACAGCGTGAAGCTAAAAAAAGTCTCGTGATTAGCGGTATATCAATTATTTTCATTATCTCGTTGTGGTAACAAGATAACACGGCGTTGAATTCTGCCAATCAACACTTAGTTATTGGACTCATGAAAGGTTTCGAAGAAACGCGGGTTCAAATACCGCTTCATAAAAGTTTCATAATGGCTTTACCTGGCGGAGAATCCTTGTATGTGAAGAATTTTCATTTGCTTTATAATTGTTGTTTTACCACTTTCACCAGTTCCCAGCAGTAATAATTTGATCGCCTGAAAAATATAAAAAAAAAATTGACGTTAAAAATTATTTATTGTTTTAACGCTATATTCCACACAGTGAAATGGACTATTTTCTCACTCTGCTAAAAAGATAAAGTGCGGCGTTGAGTTACACAAATTTCTTGAGCATGTAGTGCGAAGTACTTAATACATAATTTTTTTTAGGTTCCCACTGTATCCACACATAGCAGTGCATAGGCAAAGGGAACCTAGTGTTAAGACACTCTGTTTTCCATTCAGGCTTTCCATTCAATTGTATACGGGATACGAAATGAAATGATGATACTCACATCATTATAAGATTTGATCCACTGTTTAATTTCCCTGTCAATCTGTCTAGAATTATAATCATCTTCATTATAAGTCTTAATGCATGGAAGTAGATGCATTTTACCTTTAAATATAAAATAAATTTGTAAACTTATTAAATAACGTTTGGTTGAGCAACATAAAAGCATATTTTCTCTTTTTCTCATTGGTATAGAGTGGAATAACTAGTTTCATTATAAGAAAATTATAATAGAATTGTGAAGCGTGCGACTGTAAACGCAAGTGTTGTGGGTTCGATCCCAAACTGAACGGGAACGGGAAATAAATAGTATTTTCATTTTCTTGCTTAGGTAAAGAGGCAAAGCGCGGCGTTGAACTTCTCCACTCAACACGTAATACTTCTAGAATTTGGTGGTAGCTGGAGAAGTATCTTAATGGAGAATGAAATATCTTGGCAGTAATGAAATAATAATAATAAAAAGATGAGGGAGAAAGGGAGACTAGAATACAAGTACTTTTAAATTAATTTTGTTTAAGCATCTTTAGAACATATTAATAATATTGGTCATAATGATTCACGGTTTTGATATAGTTTCTTATCTATAAAATCAAAGATAAGTCATTTTCTATGAAAACTATAATCATTTAAGAATGTATATATAGCACATATTTAATAGTAAGTATATACTGCGTTTCATTTGTTTTTAAATATTTGAGGAAATCTATTTAAAATTATAGTATAAGTCTATTTTTAAAGTTCCATACTTTTTAAAGAAAAAAGTCACCCGTATAAGATCACTCTGTTGTCCGTCCGTCTGTCCGTCTGTGTCTGTCTGTCAAGACTCTTTATCTCAGGAACGTTTAGAAATATCCGGTAGAAATTCAAACCATAGAATCAGATCTACGTCCCCATAATTTCCTGACAAAAAATATATTTGTATATTTACTAAAAAAAAAAAAAAGTTATGGCCGCTTATATCGCAAAAAATGTGTATTTCCATACTATGAAGGGAATCAAAATTCACAGGGTACTTTGGGTTGACCTAGAATCTTGAAATTAATCAGTCTTAGCATCTAGTCGTAACAAATAATAATAAATCAGGTTTATGCTGAACTCCGCATGCTACCACCACACAGGGTAGGAAGAGGGAACCTATAAAGTATTTATATGGGTTCGCCATAGGACAATCCAAAAAGATAACATATCTGCAGAACTAGCTATAATATTTATTATATAATTATAATTATCTATAATAAATCAAGGCAATGTCGGCATTTATCAAAGATATCAATCACATAATGATATAATACTGCATATACGAGTACATATAATCTATTAATTGAAGTGAAATTCTAAAACGAAAGAATATTCGACGACATTGTGGTGCAGTGCACTCTCCGAATGGGAATCGAACCCACAATCGCGTTTACTATCACACATTGTACCACTGCGCCACGACGGCGTCAACTGTGTATGGCTGTGTACAGTTTAAATTATTTTATATGTTATCATTCAGCAATACAAAACCCGACGTTGGGTTCCGCCGTGCGATATTTCTCCAATATCTCGAAGTATATTTGTAATGTACATAACTATAGTTATAATCGCTTCATGTCCAATTAGAGTGTGACATTTTAAAAAGTTTTTTATTTAACTCTTGTTAGTTCTGTTATCACTTTTCAAGAAATCAATACAACGTAAAAATGTGTCTAGTTATAACTTTTTTAAGGGTATTTCTGCAATAATCTAATTCCTATTTCATATATTAACTTTTTTACATTACTATTTTCGTGTAGAACGTCAAGAACGTGCATGAAATCTCATATTTTCGTTCATATTTTATTATTTTATTAGAAAGTAATGAAATTATTTGGAATTATTAAAATTTTGTAGAAAAATGATTTAAAACAATTAAAATAAACATCAATTTATAGCACATTATTTATAATACAGACAAATAAAAACAAAATACCTTGAAATACCAAACAAATAATTACAACACAAACGCAAGCAATTTTGTAAAAACATAAGAAAAAAAAACAACAACAATGTTACCTAACACAAGTCCAGACGTGACAAAATCTCCGTTATTAAATAAACGAGTGATAATTTTGACACGCTCCGATAACGTTTTATCGTTGATAATATTGATAATTATTAAAATTGATAACATTTTAAACTAGATATGCAGAAAAAAGTATGCACTTGACGTCATTTATAATAATTTTTATACGCTTCAACAGGTCATTGTTTGAGTATATGTAGAGAGAATCTTAATGTCAATACACTCTGCTCTCCACATTAAGTCGGATTTCGAGAAATTATTTGTGTAGTAGCGGCACTGGACAGAGTGGTCTTCCTTAAATAACATCGTAAGAATTGTATTTGTAATTGAACAATGTATTTTTTTGCGATTTAAAAAAAAATATCATGTTGTTCAGATCTATCGTCTTAGTATTATTAATATTATCTTACGATGTTTTCTTAGTGTGGTAGCCAAAGAGAACGAATGACGACGGTCTCTGCATGTCTCTTTCGTCTCGTCCACTGCCCATCAACCTGCACATACATACAAAATACCCTTTTGATGAGTCATCATGCTTTATGTAACCTTTCCACACTGTTCTCGAAGATCAACCGAAGTCTCTATTTCATCCTTTTAGGGTTAAAAATTTACAAAATCTCTTCTTAGTGGACGACACCCGTGTACATTAGAAAAACAAACTTCTGTCCAAATCTCAAGTTTCTACGCACAGCGGTTCTGTGGGTACGTCTTACATCAGTCAGTAGGAACTTGTCCTTTTATATTTATAATAGATAATACAAAACGAAGAATATTAAATAAAACGACAAGATATAAAAAGAAAATATTTATTATCACTTATATCTAGTTAACAAAATAGCCATTTCATTAATGTTAAATAAGAAACAAAACTTAAATAGTAAAGTGTTTACTCACTTAACAAACAGAAAAAAGAAAGTAAATAAAATTTAAGCAATTTTCCAAAACCACTTTCAACACTGACATATAATAAAATAAAACATGCAAATAAATTTTATATTTGAAATATAAAATGTTTTAGAAATAAGCATTCTAATATAATTTACGATATTTCACTTAAGTAACTACAGAATCAAATAAAAATAATAACTAAAGAAAATTAAAGCATAAATAATAAAATCTAAACAATATCATTGAAACGATTTGTCAATAGAAAACAAAATAATATACCTTATGTGTACTTAAATTCTGTAATATTATTAAAAAATAACACTTTATTTAGAACATAAAACAACAGAACATGCAAACTTAAAAGAATTTGTCAAACGGAAAATTATTTAAATAAATTTTATTCCATGAAGTAAAAAAAAAACAGTATATATTTATTTATATAAATAATTTAAAAAAAAAAGACTAACTTTATAGCAAAAAGAATACTTAAACATTTTTTTTTATAATTTTTTATTTATGTCTACATATATAATACATATAAATTTATTCTTCCAATATTTCATCATGTATATGTAGTTGTACCATTTCATTTCCATTCACCAAGTTTCCATCTTGAAGTAGTAAATCAACATTGATATTTGCTAAATTGTGTAATATATTCGTTTTCTCTGCTTGCATGTCAGGTATCTTTTTGAAGAAACAGAAAAATAAATATTATTATCCATTTTTAAATTAAAATTTTTTTTAGATTCAAAGTGTACAGTATGGTCGACGACTTGTAGCCGCTGTGAAGTTGACTGCAGATGGCTTTAAAGGCGAAAATTTGATTTTAGGATTTTTCTTTCATGCGGGTCGCACATACATACTGCAATTAAATTAGAATTTATTGTCAAGACACTACATTTTCCGTTTGCAATATATTGCTGATTGATTAATGAAACTATATTTTTCTTGTTAAAAAAATATTGCAAACGGAAACTCAATTTTTCAATGGCAATCGGAGTAAACTGAAGAAGTGAAGTAAGTCGAAGTTTGAAGTTTCAGATATTTTAAATTTTTTTTTATTATATGTTTAGGCGTCACTTATTACTTTCAGATTTTTCAAGATAAGATTAGATTAGAAATAGATGTTAAATAAAACTATTTTTAACATGTTTTATACATCAGAACTTATTTTCAACGGAATTACGCGCACTAAGAATAAAGTGGCATAATCTAAAAATATGGAATTTGTGAGAATCACTAAATAAACCTTAAACAAAAGTTTAAGACTATTTATTAAGTTTTCATTCAATGCAGAAATCACTTACATTATTTTAATTTTATATAATATCCGTTGAATATATTTTGATTAAATATTTAAAAAAATAAATAAACTTACACCATTATCATTATTTTGATAATTACTAGAGTTGTTGTCAGTTATATTTAGTTGTATCGTTTTTCCTATACCTCTGCCGCGTCGATATGTCTGACATATCTCTGTAAATAAAAATATAATATAGATAGTTTTGATTTTCATATGCATCATAGATAATAAAAATCTAGTGACAAAACATTCTTAATTTTATGTCCATTTTATAACTTGCACTAAGACACTCTTTTAACAACATCATGATTGTAATAAAACATAATAATATAATTTCGAGCGGGTCAACAATTCTGATCACGATTTTTCTCAGTCACACGGCGTCTCAGTGCGATATCTCTTAGTAATACATGAGTAGGGAAGGAGATTATATAAACAATTAACCAAATTTGATAGGAACATCATCAAAATAGACAAACTATCTCAAGAGGTAGTTTCCTCAAGAGGAGAGAGGTAGTTAATTAATATACCTACATAAAAAAATCTATTTGAATTTAAACTAAAACCTTACCTAAACTTAAATAATATAGAAATTTTATTAACATTTACCATTTTGCTCTGTTGGTTTTGGTACCACTATATAATTTTTAGGGACATCGTTCAGTAAAGACAGCGCCCGAATTGAGTTTGGAACTATATTAGTAGAATTCTGTGAATAATCAATTATATTAATATTTAAGATAAATCTAGTTAATATTGTAAAATGTCATTCATACAAAAAAAGCAAAAAATTCTGTTTAAATCCAGTATCGTGTATATTACGTGCACTAATATATCACTCTCACATCAGAATAAGGAAAATTTTAAATTATAAATATGAAACAATCGGTGGAAAGTAAGGAAAGAAGTGTTTTAACACTAAGGTCCCTCTGCCTACCCTGCTATATGCGGAATACAGCGTCAAGCTGAATCACACATATTCATCACCATCATCAACTTTTACAAAATTGTCGTCCGCAAATATCAAGATGCAACTCAATAATCATACAAACCTTAGTAAAAGACACTGTTGAAACTTCAATAACTTTATCTCGTGTAATATTGTTTGAAGCTAGATGTTGATAAATCATTTCCTCGGTACAATTGGTGCCTTCGATCTAAAAAAATAAGCGGAGTGACTAAAGATAATTGAGATATTAGATAAAGAATGGAGAGAGAGGGAGAGTATTTTGACCAGATTTATATAATTTTTACATATACCAGGTTTGGTAAAGAGAAACCAGTTTTAATCTACCTTTCACTCTTTCTTAATTAACATCGTCGCTTTCTGACTTACAAATAATTGTTACGTGGAAATTTGCCACAAACGCACATACAAACTGTATACATTTGTGCACTAGTGT
>JBAIZZ010000097.1:237848-277314 GCA_037355905.1 Heliconius aoede | reverse complement strand
TTCGACTCCCATTTGCAGAAATAAATTATTCAATATTTTCGTTTCTTGATGGGATCCGTTTGTTGGTATTTTATTTATTTAAGGTAATAAAATCATAAAATACGATTAATTTTTTTATCTGCTGGTCAGTGCGTTTGTTAACGCTTATCTTAGAAACGGATCGATATATTGTTTTTAAATGAAAAAAAAACCAAAAAAAGGTAATGCAGATTAACAAATGAATAGCTATGTACGCGCAATGTCTCGAGAAGTCAGTGGAAAGTAGGAAACGGAGTGTCTAAAGACTAGATTCCCAGGTTCCATCTCATCAGTATTTAAAAAAATATTTTTAATATTTATCATTTATTACCATAATCACACAAAGGACAAGGAAATACTACATCTCCCTCCGCATCGTGCTTGTGTTCTTCGCCGTGTTCTATTACTTCTGGAGTATCTTTAAATTCTTTGTTACAAAATCTGAAAATTATAATAATTGTTTCTACATTAAAGAAAGAATATTTGATGAATGATTTACGGCAGTGAAAGTTGAAACTCTGTTTCGTTACAACAACTAGGTTATTTCTAGATAGAAAACTGTAGGTCCAAGGCTACTAAAAATCGAGGCAACGCTTCAAACTTAAGAACATTGATAAACAATTATCAGAATCCATAGATCACTAACCTACATTTTAACTCTTTCACATCAGTACTACCACTTTGGTACTTCCCCAAAAACTCTTTTACATTTTCGTCTTCATCTATATTATCTAAATCAATTTCTGGTTCATTTTCAGGTTCTATAATCTCTACGTCACTGGAACTACCTTTTTTCTCATCTTTTATTATTATTAGATCATCAGCCTTAATATTGCAGACTGGTTTAGTTATAATTTCACCGTCGGGACCAATTTCTACGTTTACAAACTCCGAGCTCTCTTTAATATCATTGTCGTTTAAAATATTCGTTTTATAGGTATGTTTGAACGTAATCAAACTTGTTTTCTTAAAAATAAACTGTTGATTATTCTTAATAACCAAATATTCATCATTTTTCAATGCTTCTTCAGGGCCTTTAAGTCGACTGGCCACAAAATTTTCAGTTAAGCAAATTTCACAAATAACTTTAAGTTGGGTGTATTTCTTTTGTTCACATCTGTGTAACATTTGGTCTTCCTTATCGAAAATATATAATTTTTCATTGTTATCCACGATTTTACCACATATATAGCAAATATGAGGGTCTTTAGCCTCCATATCTATTAAAGGTTTAGAGTTCCAATTTCTTCCAAGTCTTGACGGGTCAGTTTTCCTAACATGCCTACGCTTTTCACAATTTTGATTATCATATGGAAGGAAAGTTACTGGAGAATTTTTGAACATATCGAGAATATCCTCCCGAGTATAAACATTACGATTTGCTATATCACTATTTTTATAATTTTCACTAATCAACGTTTTAGGTGATTTATTCTTATCCGCCAATTCCAAAGTTGCATAAGTTTTAGATTTTTCTTCGAGATATTTCGTGAATTGAGCTTCGAAACTAGCTGCATTATTAGATACCAATTTGAACGGTAGAGTGTTCGCGAAGCTATACTTAGGACTATTCTTGTTCGATACTGGACTAGTAATATTAATATTCCTAATTTCACTGATCTCCATATTGTCATCAATTAATTCGTCTTCATCGTCTGTGTGTTTAATAAAAGGTAACTTTTCTAAAGTTAAATCAGTAAGAGGGTCATCATTGTCAAAATGTATTTGGGAGGCGCGAATTTGAGTGCCATCGTCTAAAATGTACACTAAATCGTCTGCACCAGCCTGATTTGAACCTAGATCGAAATTTGTTGGGTCTAGGGTAGAATTTGTTAGATTCTTCTCAGCACTTAAAAGGAACGCATAGGCATTGTCATCGAGAGATACTTGTTGATTCCCTGTTATTGAATTAAGATCGAGTTCATATCCGAGAAGAGTTCTGAAAACATTGACATTAAGCTATTTGTTAGCTAGATTTTTAATTATAAATCCAAAAATATCACTATACTACCTTGTATTAGCTACATTAGAGACACATAACATTAGTTTCTCTTTGCCTACCCTACTGCGTGCAGAATACAACGAGAAACTGATTTAATGTATATTTTTCACAATTCCTTACACTTAGGTCTTTTTCTCCAGGGGATCTGGGAACCTAGTATAAAGACGATTCGTTCTCCATTTTCCGCCGAAATCTGGAGGAATTGCGCGCAGAGTGCCGGGTGTCATCAGAGCGAGAAAATGAAAATATTATATATTTCATTTCCTCTATGTACATCTATCTATATATTCATATTCTATTTAAATTTATATTTCTATTTCTTTGCTCTGGTGTTGAGTTCTACCACTCAACAGACAATGCCTTCAGAATCGGGCAGGTGGAGAACAGAATGTCTTGTGCCATTAAGTTCCCTCTGCCAACCCTGCTGTGTGCAGGATACAGTGTTAAGCTATTTTTTTTTTAATTATAAAAAATATATAGTTAAATATTATAATTACTACAAACTTGGAATTATTAATAAAAGTTTGGAAGCTATCATTCTTTTCTATTTTCAGTTCCACTTCCTTTCCATTGATATCATCCATACAAAGTACTAAAGGAGGTGGTGTTTCAGACATTGTTATTATATTTATAGGCACCTGAATCAGACATATTATATATATATATAAAATTCTAATATATATGAGATCATACAAATTATAATCAATACAACATATAATAGTGTATACATATAATAATTTCTTAAAAAAATATGTAAAACGGAAAAACAATATCCATTGTATTTCCTGTTTATATAAATAAAATATTAACATGCATGTCTTTTGTTTTATTTTATATTTCTCTAAATTACATAAATGACTACTTTACATCATGACACAGCATCTCATTATTATGGTTTCTCATTGAACTTAATTCAATGGAATAAATTATTTTCATGTCCCTGCTCTAATAAAACTGTGCAGCATTGAGTGCATTTGACCTGCAATGCATTGAATTCCATGGGTAAGTGGTGAAAATGAATATCTTGAAACTATACATGGAAACCGAGCCTGCCATGTAAATCTCAACTATATCCTGGATAAAGTCAGAGGTAAAAAAGATTCTTTTTTTTGGTTTTTTATATTACTAATATATAATATCTATAATATATAGTACTAATGTGTTTTCTTATAAATGCATGTATTTATTTTATGAATACATTGCAAATTTAAAATTATTAGAATGCAAAATTACAATTTAGCATATTAAATATTTAGAAATGTTTATCAGGATTACATTTTATTTATAGTAAAATATTTTTTGTTCAATCTTTATTAAATGAAGTATTTTCCAATAAGTAAGAATTTTTCAAATAACTATTTACAAGGGAACCATCTAACCAGGTGTAAACTACAAGCAACTTAAAAAACTGAACAACAGTTAGTCTATATATCATCTAAATATTGTATTATAACTTGAGTTTCATTGTAAATTTCCAGCCAAGTCGTCGAAAGCAAATGAAAATGCAAAGTACTGGCCAGTTTAACTAAAAATATTTTGGCCAGTATCTTTCGATTTTGTCATAACTTTTTAACACTTGTTGTAAGCAAAAAAATAGTGAAATAATATCAACATTATTATAAATAAACTAACCAGGTTATTGTCATAAAGCTATAATAATTTCCTTCGCAATTGGCATAATGAAATAACAATTGAATAATGAAGAAAGAAAACTGTTTGGGTTTTTGAAATATTGACATTTGACAAGAAACAAAAATCAAATAGTCAAAGATATTTGATTCTATAAATAAGATTATACAGATAAAATACTAACAAAAGACAAGTGTACAAAAAATCTCAATTAGAAGTATTGATCGTACTGTTTACAAATTAGTCGATTTTTGTAAAATATATAATATTTTTACTACACAATATCGAAATATTTTTATAAAACGAAAATTTTTTCAACAGCGAAAAATGTAAAAAAAAATTACCTTAAAAAATATATATTTCTCTAGTCAAATCAACTTGAAAAAAAGACAGTTTTATTCGTCAAGAAAGACTAAAGAAATTTTTCATTAAATAGTTGAATAACATTCAAATAATAAAATATCTTTTTATAAATTAAGAATTATCAAAATGTTTACACTAAGATCGCGATATAATTCTTCTAGTAATGTTGCGAGAAAGAGATAGATAACAAATTTATTTGATTGACAGAACATATGAACTGTCATTAATTCCCAATAATGGCCGATAGTTTAACTAAATACGGAACAATATAATCATATTGATACATATCTAATTATATTAAATGATTTTGAAGTGAAAATAGTTTAGAAGTGCTGCGGAATGTTTCCGCTTACCCCGCCCGTAGTTAAGCGTTTGCTGGGATGGAAAAAAGGACCCGAGGGGTCCTCAGCAGAGGATAAATGGTCAGAAAAGGCGGTGAAAAGTTTAGTAAAGAAATTAAAAAAGAGCGGTGCGATCGAGGAGTTGGAGAAAGCGCTCTCCAACCAGAACAGCCACACCAAATGCGTTACAATTCCCAGGTATTTATTTTTGTATGTTAAAATGACGTTTCGTTATATTTGTATTTAGGCATTTCCTTTTGTATTTTTACGTAATTGATTGAAGGATCATATTAACGGATAAAAAAACGATATTAAGGCAATGTCGAGTACACTTATCTTGACTAAAGTTTTCTATTGATGCTTTTTATTTAAATTGTATATATTTTTATAAAAATCGCATACAATAACAAAGAGATTTTTTTGTTTGTAAATAAAGTCATTGTACTTGAGTAATAATAAAACATCATTCCAATATGATTCCAGTGAGGTTTTTATTTAAATATTGTTTTCTTACTCCAGCATATTTTTAATCAATTTTTTTATAAATATATACATGTAATTTTTTCTTGTTGATATTATTTTTAATTTAATTAAAAATCTTCCACAAGCTATAACATAAATTGTAATTTTTACGATATCAAATTAAGATTCTTTTTAAATAATTGAATCTTACTAGAATATTTTTCATTGTTACATTACAATCCATATACTAATATTTATATTTGTAGTAAAATTTGATAAATGAAACATTATTATAAAAATAATTTCTTTAATGAGCCCATTGTGGCAGAGTGGTGTGATGGTTGCGATTTCGATTCCACTTCATGGGAAAAAACGATTTATTATACTTCTTTTGGTAATAAGATAAAGTGGTTTGTTGTCTTCTTCGCCTTAATGCCCCAATATTTGGGTGATATATGAGAGATGTAGTGTCTCATCACATTTCTTATTCTGCCCGCCCCATTGTAGAGAAAGATTTGAGTCATATAATGGAAATATAGAAGAAATATAGAAAGAAGTAGATTACATTAAATATTTCATAGAATAATTCTTAAGATTTTAATTCATGAAATAGACAGTAAGCTTATAATAATTTTTACATTGATAAATAATTTGTGTCTAATGATAATTTTACCTATTTAAACTAATTATATTATTAATATTGCTGTCTTTTGTCGTGCAATAGGAAAGTCTTTGACTGTATGTGATATTTTTGCTTTTAAATTTTTATATATTTTTTTTTCATATAAGTGTTAAGTATTTCTTAGTGTCCTGCTCATAGCAGTGTAAAAAAATAGAAAGTAGTGTTAGGACACTCTGCTACCATTGTACTCTGTTGGCATTGCATATTGAGAGGCAGGACTCAAAGCCATAGATTACTTTATTACTACAGCAAAGAAATAAAAATATTGTATATTTAATTTCCTTGAGTAGGAGTTAAACCCACTACATGTCGCGTTTACAGTTGCACACTTGTGCCCCTGGACTAAAACTGGCTTCTTGGATATATATTTAATTTTCACTTTAAAATAAACAATGTCATGGAATTTCCCCATAAAAAAAAAAATAAGATTTGAATGTCATAACACTTATATATTTATAAGTACTAGCTACCTATAACCTATAGCTCAGTATCGCGTGTCGACGAACTCCCAAATACCAATACGTCGATCAATACAGCGTAAAACGGACAACGTAAATCGTAGTTATAATAAAATTTAACTATATTGAACCATTTTTTTCTTTATTACATACAATTTATATACCTTACAGTATATTGTATTGTATCAATTAAAAACTATTTTATGCATCCGCATGCGTTCGTTAAATATTAATTTTCGTTAATGCGTTTACGGTATATAAAGATTTGTTGTTTATTTTTAAAATGACAAATTAAATAAACAAAAATACAAAATATTAACCATACAAATGTTTTACTTAAACTGACTTATTAGTTGATAATATGATTTGAATTACATTTTAAAACATTATAACGAAAATAAATAAATAAATATAAATTTCTTAATATAATTTTATACATAACACGATTCAAGGAAAAGCCGCAGTAATGAACCGATCGCATATAAACCGACCAAATTGTGCAGCACTCGAAGCGCATTAACCTCGCCCTGTCCAAATGACCTTCTCAACTTGGTCGCACAATAGCAGACAGGACGCAAAATCGAAAAGGAAGGTCAAACTCCCCGTCAAAACAATTGATGCTTTTTGTTAATATGGCTGACTGTTTTAAAATTGTTTTTTATACATTTTCTCACTCATAATCGTCTCTAATTCAATAATTATTAGTGTAATTGTGATATATATTTGTGTGTTTAAACATTTTTTGTGGTTTTAAGTGTGTAGGTTTTACGTTTTTATAATTTTATTTAGTACTTTACGTATTTCAGTCATAGGAAGTGCATTAATTTATTAAATTCTTATTGGTTTGGTTAGTTTTTTATGTTTTTTTCTTTGTCTGTTTTTAATGGAAGGCGGTTAATGTGTACGATATATTTTGTAGTAAGTAATGGTTGAATTTTTTTCTATGTTTCAAGTTTATAGTATGTGAGTTGCAAATATGTAATGTTGTTTGTGTTTAGAACAAAAAATTATAAAGTTACAAGAAAAAAACCTTGTTTCTAAAGATATTGTGATGTAGTGATAATGAAAAAGTATAATAATGAAAATTTTTCTAGTTATGAGACCTTGATCAAAGATATCAAGGTCTCATAAGTCATAACTAAATGAAAATGAATTATTTCATTGAGGAATTTCTATATTAATATTTCACCATTTCAGATTTTATAAAATTCTTAACCTTTGTCATATATTACAAATTATATAAATAACCCAAAAAGCCTAAATAATAAGTAAATATTAATAGTATTTCTTATTGAGCCTTGGCAGAACAATGCTGTTTTTCAATTTTATTACATAATTGTAATTAATATATAAACAATGCTTACAAAGAAAAAACACCTTTTATTTACATATTATAGTAATTATTTCTGATAAGAAAATATGTTTTGATAATATTAGGTATATGGAGTTCTGGTCTAATTTTACTTTTATTGTAGTATTAAAGGAATTATAATAGATATTCAATTATCATTTGATGGGTCATGATAACATTGAAGTGCTAATATTATTGATAAAAATCAAAAGTATATTATATAAAAATACTACCTTTTTACATATTTTTTTAAAAAATTGTAGTAGCCTACATAATGCCGAGGCAAAGCATGGCATTGAGTGCTGCCATTCAATACACAATGTCTTGAAATTACCCATAGTCATTTGTGTGCACTATGTCTTGTTATTTGTAAGGAAATGAAAATAATGAATTCTGTAAAAGGGAATGGAACCCAGTAGTGAGTCAATAATTGAATAATTGTCTAATTATTGTCTTCTGAATAATTGAATAATTACACAATTATTGAATTATTGACTGACTACTGACAAGAAGACAATAATTATGTTCTTTAAAAATTTCTTAAATTAATGGTATTTTTTTTCTGATTTCCAGAGTGAAACCAAATGACAACGTGATAAATGGCCAATACCGAAAGGGTTTGCCGCATGTCGTTTACTGCAGGCTGTGGCGGTGGCCGCAGCTTCAGGTTAGTGATACTGTGTTTTTGACGCTATGATGTAGTGATTAGTTGATAAGTCACTTTTTGATATGACATATTGTTACTTTGTCTAAGAAGTTTGATGAAATGTAAATATTTTTTTTACATACAACAGCAAACATTGAGTTCAGTACAGGAACATTTGGTAGAAAGTGGGCAAAATCTTAAAGAGGAGTGGACCATGTGTCTCATCACTAAATTCCTAGGTTGCCTCTGCCTCTTATATTTTTTATTTATATTATATAATATTTTTTTTATTATAGAGTCAGCATGAGTTAAAGCCTGTCGACCATTGTGAATACGCATACCAGTTAAAGAAGGACGAAGTGTGTATCAATCCTTATCATTACAATAAAATCGATTCGCCTGGTAAGCATGTGTTAAATAATGTTTTATAAAATGTGAGGCCGTCTCGGCGCTCAGGCACAAGCAGCGGTTGTTGGTTCGATTCGTAATCGGGGGAAATGAAATATTTAACATTTCTATTCTTTCGCTCTGGTAACTAGGCTAAGCGTGGATGTCGGGTGTTGTCACTCCCAAGAGAAATGGAGTGTCATAACATCTGGTTTCTTCTGCCTTCCCTGCCATTTGCGGAATACAACTTGAAGTTAAAAAAATGTTTTTGAATATATTTTTTTTAATGACATCTATTTAGCTTTTGGCGTAGGAAGCGAGTCTTTTTATTTTCCCTTGCACTTTAAGATGCCAATCTCAAGCCACAGTCTAAACTATCATTATATATAGAAGTAAAACCTAATTTTTTCAAAATATATGAGTTCAAATGATATATATTATAAAATTATATATATAAATTTCAAAATAACATTTTTGTTAAAAATAAATGACAAATATATATGTATATTTTTTCATATTAATTCTAGCTCTCCCACCTATATTAGTGCCGCGCTGCGCGGAGGGCGAAGTCCGAGCACCCCCGCCCTACGACTACCAGCATCACGATCACGATACGTGAGTATCATGCTGTATCCTGAATATAGAAGGGTACGCAGAGGGAACTTAGTGTTAAGACACTATCCTCTATGCATCAATGATGGAATTCAATTCAATTCAATTGTATTGTTACCAGAGCAAGGAAATGAAAATCATTTATTAATAAAATTTACCGTATTAATATAGAACCCACAACCATCTGCTGTGCCACTGTGACACCATTGTATGTATATATATATTTATTTATTTATTTATTGATTTATTTATTTATGTATGGTAAAGGTGTGTATGGAGATAGAAGATGCAGTTTCTTAACATAAGTTTGTATGTATCTAATGCATGATCTGACCTAGTAAGTCCAAGTTCAAATCCTAATATATATAAATATTTTTTCATATTTTCCCAGCGTAATGCAGAGCAGCGTGGTGGGAGTCCTGGGTGCGGGTATGGGCGTGGGAGTTGGGGGTGGTCACAGTGCTTTGTACCTGGAGGCGACCCTCGCACAGCAGGTGCCCGGCAATACTACTGTGCAGCTGTGAGTTATGGGGAAAGTTGGGTGTACGGTTGTAGGGATGTGGAAGAGCTAGAATATGGGTGAAGGATTGAAATTTGTTGGGGTGTTGGGTCTTTCTCATATTTTGTAGCGTAATGCAAAGCGGCCTGGTGGGTGTACATTTGGGAATGGGAGCATTCATAGTGTATTATACTTAGTGAGCCTAGTGTAGTAGGTACCGGCAACACTAATGTAAAACGTAAGACCTCGTAGAATACTTTTGAATTTGAAAATTATACAACGCCGTTGAGACACTCAATTCCTTCTAATGTGAATGGAGTGTATGAAAAGCTAAGTTGCTTGGTTCTGTCGGCCTACCCTGCTATATGCGGTATACAGCGTGAAGCTGAAA
Source organism: Heliconius aoede (assembly GCA_037355905.1). Classification (NCBI taxonomy): domain Eukaryota; kingdom Metazoa; phylum Arthropoda; class Insecta; order Lepidoptera; family Nymphalidae; genus Heliconius; species Heliconius aoede. The sequence goes on along the minus strand of JBAIZZ010000097.1, from coordinate 267,473 downwards.
AAGAAATGAATTTTATATTTATTTTAAATGTTACATACATATACATTTATATTTTTCAAGCTTTTATTTGGCTTGTCATAACATATATATATATGAGATCTTGCAATTTCAATTCCACTGGCCCACTTCCCAGTGTTCGATTGAGCTGAACATTTAAACAATATTTTTAAAATTAATATTTTATTTATATTTATCTTTTTTTTTTATAGAAGTTCTTCATCAGTAGAAACCCCGCCACCGGGCTACATGAGTGAGGACGGTGATCCAATGGATCATAACGACAACATGAGTGAGTTTGTTGAAAACAATTTCATATTTCCTACTAATATTTAATTAATAATTAAATTTAAAATTAAATTAAGATTAATATTTAAAATATCTATTTTTATTTTACGCAATTTTTTAAATTTTTTAAAAAAAATATGAAGCCATTAAAAAAAAAGTGCATAAAAAGTGAGATCTTTTTAAAAAGTTCTTATTTTATAAATTTCTTGGAAGATATTTAACAGATGGAACTCAGAAGATCATATTGTGGCAGAGGTTTATTTATTAAACATAAATGTTTTTCTTATTTTGACTGATAAAACTGTCCAAATTTTAATAATATGTAATAATAAAAATTACGGCTAATTGCCACACATGCATGATGAGTCAATATATTTTTTAACAACTTTTGTAAGAAAAAAAGGTTGATTATCGATTTGACTGTATTTTTTTAAATGTTTGTTACTTTTGTAACTTTTGACTGGGTGAACTGATTTTGATTATTTCCGTCAACGCGCAAAAGAAAAAAAAATAAAAAAAAGTCGTTAACAAAATTAACTTCAGTGTGGCCACGTCTCATCGAATCGTACTGTGTATATGTACGTATACTTATAAGTATACGTATTAATTATTTCCATACGCATTTTCTTCCAGACCTAACCCGCCTTACTCCATCCCCCAACATGGCGACCGAGGCCGCACCAGTCCTCTACCATGAGCCTGCCTTCTGGTGCAGCATCAGCTACTACGAGCTGAACACGCGCGTGGGGGAGACCTTCCATGCGTCACAACCCTCAATCACGGTGGATGGGTTCACGGACCCCAGTAATAGTGAGAGGTGAGAGTTGAAAGGAATAACAAATAGTCATTTACAATGCAGGTTTTATATTAATTTTTTTTAGCTTCATGCTGTATTCCATACACAGCAGGGTAGGCAGAGGGAACCTAGTGTTCAAAGCCGCGCTTTGTCTCTGCACCAGAGCGAAGAAATGGAAATATAAATTTTAAAAAAAAAAATTATTTCTTCGAGTGGGCATCGAATCCACAACTCTCCGTATTTACAGCCACAGTTTGTACCACTGCACCACGACTCGCCTTATGTACCTATATATTATACAGTTGAAGCCCTCATGCAACGGCACAGCATTTAAATGTGAACACATCGGTTCTAGTGTTCGATACCTACTCGGGAAATTGAATTATTGTAGTTTGCTCCTTCTGATAAAGAGAAAAAGCTCGGCGTTGAATACCGCCATTCGACACATAATGTCTAGAAAATTGCATGGGGAAAGGAGTGTCCAAAAACAAATTTACCTGTCTATCCTGCTTAAGAGGAATATGCCGTAAAGCCCAAAAACAAATTGTACATTTAATTATTTCCACAGATTCTGTCTCGGTCTTCTCTCGAATGTGAATCGTAATGAAGTAGTGGAGCAAACCCGCCGGCATATAGGCAAGGGTGTCCGACTTTACTACATAGGCGGTGAGTGTAGGGTTCAATTCTTTTTTTTTTTGTTCAAATGTATATTGAGCTGTTTTATTCTAATCTTTAAACTACTTTCCTACCTATGAAATGGAAAATGGAAAAAAAAATTATAAATTTAAAATATTCATCAATACTTTTTTAGCAAATAAATTCCTTTAAAATCTATGTTAATGAATTTGCCAAAATAATATGCACGTTTTCTATAATTATTTCTACTATTTCACATTACAGGAGAAGTGTTTGCAGAATGCTTAAGTGACTCTTCAATATTCGTACAAAGTCCAAATTGTAATCAAAGATATGGATGGCATCCCGCTACAGTGTGCAAAATACCACCCGGTTAGTTGAAATATAGAAATTATCTATTTAAATATTATATGACCGTAGCGTTTGGCCCAACGTTCTCTCTGACTATCTGCGAAATATACAATGTGAAACTAGTTTTCTTAAATCTATTTTGTGATTTCCGATTTCCCATCTGGGAATATGGATATTCTCCTAAACATTGGTTTGAGTTATTTTCGTTTTTATGTCTTATCAGTTTGTTCAGGTAGGTAACATTCACTAAACAAAAGATTATTATATTACTTTTCTTGAGTGGGTATTTTTTATGTATGCAATAAAGAAATTTATTAATCTATTGTGTATAAACTCAGTAGCTTAGTGTCGTTAAACGATCCTTTTTCCATATTACAGGTTGCAATTTAAAAATCTTCAACAATCAAGAGTTTGCTGCTCTTTTGTCACAGTCGGTGTCGCAGGGGTTTGAAGCGGTGTTCCAGTTGACCCGCATGTGCACTATACGCATGAGCTTCGTCAAGGGATGGGGAGCTGAGTACAGGTGAATATAAACTACAAATATATATTTTTAATTTTATTGAAGTGTTATTTTACACTTTGGTAGTAATATTTTTTTAGGAAATGTAATATGAAAATTTGTACGTAGCGGTATTGGAACTTACACATCTTGGAAACTGTCCATTCTCTCTGGCCCTTAATTCTTATCAAGATGGCTTCACCTGTATTCTATATATTATAATAGGTTCCTTCTGCCTTCTGACCTGCTGTGTGCGGGATACAGCGTGAAGCTGATTCATTTATATTATAATTTATTTTTTCACCTGTTTCCAGGAGACAAACAGTAACTTCGACCCCGTGCTGGATCGAGCTGCACCTGAACGGGCCGCTGCAGTGGCTGGACCGTGTCCTCACGCAGATGGGCTCGCCGCCGTTACCCTGCTCTTCCATGTCGTAGGTGCGCGGGTACTATGCATATGTCGTAAATTCTTTATGAAACCCTATTTATTATTTGCGTGCCTTTCTGATTATTGTACTAATTGATGTCGTAGTTACGAAAGGGCTCAAATACAAAGGAAAAAATGCTGTCATGTTGTCAAATGTCTTAAAATATGTTTACAAAATCGTGTGATGATGATGGTTTCAATAGTTTCTGCGTGAATGCCTTACAAATAGACTAACTTTTACATTTATGATAATATTATAAAATGAATGATTTTTCATGTCTCCAGACATGAAAAATCATTTGCAAATTAATTTTAGTATTTATTTTCATTAGATATTTTATTCATGTTGTGTTTTTTTTTCTGTTTTCAGGTCGAAAAACAGTCTTAAGTCATATGAACAGGCAACAAAAAGAAACAAAGAAAAACAAAATAGCACACAAAACTATGATACACTACAAAGAACAGTAGAATTCTTAAGCGTAGCTCAAACCAATTTGAATACCTCGAGTTTAGACCATTTGATACGTTTTATTGTAATATAATATGAATGGCGCCGTACATTTATCGTGTACAATTCTTTTTTATTGTTCTTGAACATTTTTTTTATAAAAGAAAATAAAAGATTCTGCTTTGGCCATGCTGATGTTTATAACAAATATTAAATAGGAAATTTTTATACGTTTGAATTGTGTTTTTCCATATTACAGATTAAAATTTTAAAAAGACAAGTGAGAAGTGATAAATGTACGGTGTCAAATTAGATTAGATTATAACACACAGACAGACTATATACGTCCGATTTACATATGAACGTTGTAACGGATTCGATAGCTGGTTGAAGAAAATATGGTGTTTTGAGGAAATGCAGGATGAGTTTGACTCGTCTTTTGTATGTAATTTGATTTTATGTGATTTTATTTCGTTTTGAAGGTACTTTAGAAATATATTAGATTTTTTTAACCTTTTTGTATTACAAAACATTCTATAAAGATTTTTAGATTTTTTTGAAATGTACATCATTATAACTTGATTCGTTTTTTTGTAAATTCAGTGGCTTAACATCTTTGTTGGTTGAATATTGAAGAAAGGTGGAATGTGTCACTAAGATATAATTCTATATAATAAAAAGTATATATTATTAAATCTAAAGCACCTCGAAAACTAACAAATTGAAAATCGAGTATAAAAAAAAGAAATTGTCAAAATTCTTCTAAAAAAAATACATTACAAAGTAATGTCGTCACTGTTGTCAAAACTATTATTAGTATTATATAATCTAAGATTCTAGAAATGTCTGAATTAAAAAAAAAAACTAAAGTTGGCGATTCAAATCGTGCGTATATTGTAAGTCTATTTTTTTATAATTGCCTATTTCTATACGTTTTATGACCGAATATTTTGTTAATTGATAGGTAGTAGGTACGATTCCCGTGCAGTCTTTTTTTCGCTATTTAATTGTTAATAGTTTGCAGTACAAGAAATTGCTTTTTGTGTTCTCATATACGGAGTGTTTTTGTCATCACCACTTTAAATGAAACCACAATTTTAACTGCTCTTTAAAAGCATGATACAGTTAAAACAAGAGATTTTTTACCAAAAAGTCTTATCCGAAAAGATATCTTGAAGCACGTAAAGTGACGAATAAAGTATCTTAACACTAAATGCCCTCGGCACTGTATGCCGCATATAGCCATGCTGAAAGAAGACGCAGATTTCATAACAAGGACATAAAAGTTAAAATAAGAATATATAGTTTAGTGGTTAGGGCGCTTTGACGGTAAACAAGAGGGCACAGGTTTCAATGCTGTTCAACATTGTACGTTTTTTTTTTATATATTCTTTATGTATGTTGAAAACAAATTAACGAAATATTCGGTGGTAGCGTTTCAGAAATGGCGTCTATATAATTAACACTTAAGCTTGCAATATGTTATTTAGAATTGTTTTTTTTTTCTTTTTGCGCGCATGTTATTACGTTTGCACGATGTACGGGCGGTCGTTGGCTCGAATAAAAGCAGCTATAGGATTTTTTTTAATATTGTATTGTATGTATGGATTGTCACTTCTTTTTTCCCATACTTCAGTATGTCAAATTATACATAAAAATATATTATAAAATTGAAAGTAACATAGGAACTGATGAATAGACCTAGTCAAGATATTATCACATACATACATTACATTCATATACTTGTAAAGTATAAAAATAATATTTTTAATATATATGTATGTATATATATATATATTATAAAAAAATGACCGTCTGTACGTTTCATATAATCTATTTTGATACAATAACTTTATATACATTGTTTTTTTTCTTCGTCGTGTTTTTTATTCGATTTTTGCTTGTGTGTACGGCTATGTGTATTTGTATTTGTTTCTGATAACTTATCTGTACAACACTTGGGTGTTTTCATATATTTTTAATGAAATTTGAAATAGTTATTTATCTACTACTTATTTGTACTTTTAATGGTCAAACGTAGTTCTTATTGAACTTAATCACAATATAGAAATAAACAAACACCAAAAACACGTAACCGTACATATACAACTAAATGAAACCATGTTTTTGTATTGTTATCAAATGTATTTGATTTGCCATGATGCATTTAATGTTAAAGAACATATTATAAAGCGGTGAACGGAGTGTTCCATCACTCTGTTCCCTCTGCCCACTCCGCTGTATGCGGATACAGCGTGAAGCTAAAAAAATACTATTATTATAACCATTTATTAATATTATTATTATTTTTAAATTTGGTGTTTTAATCATAACTATGATCGATATATAATTTTATGTGTACAGTTAATTTTTTAGAAATATAAATTAAGTGATGCGTGTTTGTTTAATTTTTACAAACCTAGCTTTACTTCTCACTTCGCTTGTATGGATGTTTAATGACACATTCGACTTAATTAGACGTTAAACGAGTGTCGATGGTAATTAAATATTAATAAATGAAATAATAAAATTCCGAGGCCGATGTGACGCAAGGGGACAGGGGTACAACCATATATTAAAACGGAACCATATATTCAAATTTCAGCCGTGTGGTCCCGGCTTAGAATAGGATCACCCTGGTACCGTCGGTGTCGTAAGAGGCGACTAAAGTACGTGTGGTAGAGTCATGTCGTCAGTAATGGCAACACGCATGGGCAGACTCGACCGGATTAATACCACCCCCGGCATTTAAACCCGGCGTGAAGTGGCTCTTGCCACTGCGTTTCGCATTAGGTAATGCCGGGCCCCGGTGCAACGGAATGGTCGTGTGGATGTATCAGAAAAACGAGAAAAACTATTATTATAGGTATTTTTCATTGTAATAGAACATAAAAAAGTCTTCACATCGTATAATTAAAGTACTAACTTAATTATTACGTTGGGGATCGAATCCACAACCATCGAATGGGAAAATATGAGTAAATGTACTTACTATAACAACATAGAGTGCAATATCGCTTAAAAGTATGTTATAATCCACCGACTGTGCAATGGAAAACTAAGTAACTAGAAAGAAAAACAAAACAAAAACATTTTCACTAATATATTTAAAACAAAACATCACTAAAACAAAAACAAAGTAAAAAATGAACAATCAAACTCGAATAATTTTAGTTTCCGGTTTCCATTTATATAAAAAGTTTTCATTTTGATTTTCGCTTTGAATACATTTTTCTAATGATTCTGCAGAAGTATAATATATAATATTTGTCGATGGATCATAAGTTAATGTCTCATTGGAGGTGGTTGTAGGTTCGATATCGGATTTTACAGTTGAACCATCATTCCCTCTGTTAAGAATACCGACACAACTGTGGAATTTTGAGAATTTCTCGTGGCATTTGTGTTCTAAATCGAGGTGTAGACTCAATTGACGTCTGAAACATAATATACAACTATTAGTTAACCACAATATAGGGCAACATGGTGCAGTGGAACATCGGATATTGGCTAACAGTACCACGATGGTCGTGGATTCGATTTCGAATTGTATTTCTGCTTGCCGCAGAATGGATATGTAAGGGATTTAGCGTGAAGCTAATATATATATATATAAAAGAAATATATAATATGTATTGATTTTTTTCCTCTGATAAGATAAAATTCAAAACAGAATGTCTTCATATTTATTTACCTCGTTTGCGATTATAATATGCGCTGAACTAAACCATAATCTAATAATGTATTTTAGATATGGTCTCAGTCATTTGTTTCACATATAGTCTTTAAAATTACATTGTAGTATGAAGCCTCGGTAGCGCAGTAGGCAGCGCGTAAGTCTCATAATCTTAAGGTCGTGAGTTCGATCCTCACCCGGGGCATATTTTTTGGAAAGAAAATACGTATCTATATTTCTATTTTTTTTTGTTAAATTTATTTGTTGTTGTTATTTGTTTGTTATTGTTAAAATCATTACAATTTTTTTTTGTTTTGTATTAATTTTATTTATTCTGTTCCTTTTCTGTTCTTTTATTCTGTATAAGTTTCTTTTTTATTTTTTTCAATTTCAAAGATTGATTTGTATTATGTTTGTTCTCTTTTTGTAGTTAATTTCTTGTCAAGTTAGTAGCGGTTAGTTTAAGTGCGGTAAACAATTTACTTTATAGTCTGTTTAGCTTGTTTCGGTTTTTTTCATTGTAATTATTATTGTATACAACGTTTGCTTCCTATTAAATAAAAATAAAATATTTTACAGGTATTCTAATGTCAAGACACGCTTCATTTATCGTCCAATTGTTGATACATTGCGTTCTTAGTAGAACTCAACACTGATTGAATGATTAATATATATACATATGTACATCTGTTAGTGTTTGTTATATTTCAATGTAAATTTAAATAAATTATTTGAATATATATTTATATATCGAACCCACAACCAGTCGCGTTTAGAATCACACACTGGCAATTGAATAACGTAGAAAAATGAATATTACCTAAAGTCGAAAGCTTCTCCACACAACTGGCATCTAACAGGCGGATATTTTCCCGAACCCTTCGATTCCGAGCACGTGGTCCCACTTTTCTTGTACATAATCTCTTTGCTTAACGTTTTATTGTCAGAATCGCTACATTCATTCGCTTCCATTCGAGAGGATATTTGAGAATCGCGATTAACTCTCCTGTTTCCATGTAGACTGTGCATATTCGATTCGGAACATCGATTTTTATTCATTTGCGTCACAACTAGATCTCGATCGGTTATTTTATCGAAAAACGAGACGATTTTCTTTAATTTCTCGTCTGGTACGCGACTTTTAGGCTCTGGCTCCGTTTGAGTGTTTATTTCGGTTTTTGTTAAAAATCTGAGGGTTGAAGTAAAATAATGTAAATGATAAAAACAAAAGTATGTGGCGCATTACAGTGAAGCAGCGTCTAACGACTGCAGTGGGTTCGATTTCCACTAAATAAATGGTGGCAATAAATTATTTTCGTTTCATCTCTGTAGAAAAACAAAGAGTATGTCCATGTCCATATTAATAAAATTATCTTTTTTCTCGTACCTCGGCGTGGAGGGCGAAGAAATAACGTTCGTTTTTAATTTAGTAATGCCCAAGTGTTCGTTCTCGTGCACCGTCTTATCATATTCTTTAGAGAAACCCTCGTGACAGTAATGGCAGATGTACTTCCGGTCGGGGAAGTGGCACAGATTTAAATGGTCGTTGTAGTTAATTATTCCTGGGAAATAGAATAGAATATAATATTATTTACTGTAGGTACACAAAAGATAAGAATAACATGAAAATAATAAAAAAAATACATTGAATATGCCGCTGCCGGGCAACAAGCTTCTATATGGATGGATATATTTAAGGAATACTTTGGTAAAATCTGAAAAATAATAGATGAAGAACGAAGAGTACATTTCTAAAATCTCTCTGTCTTCTCCGTAAAATTCTTTAGATTTGCAATTCACTTACCATAAGAAATCATTCTACAGCCGACTATAGGGCACTGCCGCGGCGTCGTATCCATTAAGCAACTCCTTTGAGCCGATTGTACGTAAGACAGTATCACTGGACTTTTCACGTCCCTTAAATTTAGATCCGAATATATCTTCTTGGGTCTTCTAATTCTTCTGAACCTTAATCCTCGTCTTCTTCTTTTTTCATATCTGTTAGAAATATTATTGTCGCTGGATGGATAAATTCTGTCATTTGGCAAAGTGTATCCATATCTATCCTGCTTTATACCCAAGATCCTTTGCAGAAATATTTGGAAACGCGTTGGTCTTCTTCCTTGCTTGTAATGATGAATGGCCACGCGTGATTTTTGATAGTCACTACTTTCACTGATACTCGTTAAATCTTCTTTAGAATCTTGAGTGCTTTCGTCTTTTACTGATTCTTTTTGTTTTACTAATTGGAGATCTTTTATGACGGTCTCAGCTACCGTTTCCTTTTCCAATGTAACATCGCCACTGGACTCTTCTCTTGTTCCAGCACACGCGTCTGTTTTTGTTCTTCTTGATCTTCTTCGTCTATGACACCTTTCTTGTCTTTCTTCTACCGTTGGTTCTTCTGCTTGCGGCAGTATCCCTATCACACTTGCATCGTAAATTTGAAATAATTTCTTCAAACATTTATATTTGGCTTTCAATACCTCGTGTTTCTTTTTCGGCACCCATTTCACCATGTCGTCGTCTGATTCATCCTTTTCGGGTATGCTGGTGAGAACTTCTTGTTTATTACACATGGAAATTTGGTTTTTAATTAAATGACAAAAAAATTTCGTCAGCAAATATATGAGAACCGACGCGATAATTTCGAAATTTTGACAAAGTACCATTACGTTTTGTTGTATAATTTTGTTTTTAATAACAAACGCTTAGTCGGATAAGACATATTTTAGTGACATTTTATATTATGACTTTCGAATATCGACGTCTTGGATAGTAAAGGGACTTATGAGGCCAGTACATAAATGATATCTTTCTATCAAATAAAATATGTTTTTAAATATTTAGGAGATATATAAGAAAAATATTTTTTATGGCATAGTATGCCATCGTAGAATAGTATGGCGTAATAGAACCAAAAAATGATTTATAATTAAAAAAAATTTAATATGCCTCAGACAAAAAAAACTTTTGAAAAACATTAATTTCAAACATTATTAGTGTTAAGTTGTGTTGCGTTGAGTTCTGCCACTCAACACGCAATGCCTCCAGAATTCGGCAGAAAGTGGGGAACGGAGTGTCTTAACACCGAGGTTCCCTCTACCTACCCTGCTGTGTGTGGGATACAGCGTGAAGCTGAAAAAAAAATTGTGTTAAGAGTTAAGAAAGACACTCAAACATTTAACTTTTGCGGATTTAGTTTTTAGAGGAACTTAACGCCGCCCTTTGGAACGCATCTCATGGAACTCGTGAAATGAATATTAATAGATAGTATTTGAAGTTGGTTTAATTTTTAAATAAGAAAAAAAACATTGTATTTACATTATATTTCTTACAAACCTTTAACATACATAAGTATAACTAGTCACTGTTCTACAGTCTAACATTATATACATAATTACAAAATTAGAAAACTATTTAAATTGACAAAAAAACGCTTTTTTATAATCATTGTCAACGACGTCAGGTATATGCTTTTCTTACTTTTTAGCGTCACGTTATTTCTAGCGTATAGCAGGGACCTACCCTGGGACCTATACGCTCAGAGGAAACCCGGGAATCTATTGTAAAAACACTGCATTCTCCAAGCACTGCACAATTTTGTGCATATATATAAAATATTTAAAAAAAAAATTTAAATTCCCTACTTTATTATGTAAATACTTTTTGGTAAAACGCTTTTAATTCTATTTCAATAGTATATATATCGAAAATAGCTTAAAAATACAATAATAATAACTGTCTTTAGAACTATGGCGCTGTATTATTTCTTATTCAACCTTCATTGTCTTCTACTATTATCCAAAGGAACCTTCGGGCATGAGAATTCCTGGAATGAAAATACAATATGGTTTATAAAAACATATTTCACTTTATTTTACAATTTGTCGCTTTATACAAGACATCAAGAAAAGCATAGAGAATTTAGTGTTAAATCATTCCGTTCTCCAGTTTCCATCCAAATGTGAGATATTGCGTGAAGATTATCGGAACTCACCGCCGTACTTTATTCTATCAGAGTGGGAATACGAAAACTATTCATTCCTCCGAACTGGTAACAAACCTACAACCATCGCATTTAATCGAAAATGAAGAGTAATCAATCATTGGGAGATAAAGAAAATAAGCTAATTTCCTAAGCAAGATTTGAACCTGGAAAGTGAGTGAAATAAACAAAGAATATATATATCACCTGCCATACACGCGTTCATGAAACAAATGCCACATCCAGCGAAGAACGCTCTCACAGCCATCTGGAAAATAAAATAATTTATCTATAATTTAAAGTTTACATTTAATTTAAACAACTATATAAAGATGTTGATAAGCCTCGATAAGAACATATAGCATGTGAGTCGCGCATTCAAAACCATGAATATTATTATATGTAAATTTAATACTATAGTAAATATTAAATTTCAATAGTTCATATGAAATATTTACCTAATTGTAACTGTAAACGCGATGCTCGGTCGGATCTTTATTTAGGGCCTACGCGAATTAATTTCGTACATTTTCTCGCTGTAATAAGACAATCGCGCAGCGTTGAGCTCCGCAACTCAATAAACAATGTCTTGAATTCGAGGGAAAGTGGAGATCAAAGTGACTTATTTACTACTAGGTTCTTCTTGTCTATATGCGAGATACAGTGTGAACTGGTACCAACTAATATTTGATATGAAAAAAACTTACACTAGACAAAGTTTCCCTCTGATTTGGAGCCATAGAGGATATGGCACCTATGAGTATACCAGCTGAGGACGGGTTGGTGAAGCCACAGAGCGAATATGTGGCGATTAGCTCTGCTCTAGGCTGAAATTTATATAGGAATATATTAAAAAACAAAAGGTAAATTCTGTTTATTTCTATACAGATTTCAATCAACTAAAGGCATTGCACATTCCATTCACCTGTTCATAATATATGTCGACTTGACTAAGGAAACAGATACTGCAGTTTTGATACTCTCTCTATCGCCCAATATAGCGTGAAATTAATAAAAATATAATTACCGATAAAAGGCCAGCTCTTTTCATTTCTCCCATTCGTTGGTATGCTATAAATTCGTTGACCACAGTCTTAAGACCAATCAACGAGGCAACCTGCTCGCACTCCTCCCATGGAACACCTGTGAAATAGAATAATCCAAATAATTATTAAAATCAGTACTATACAAAGTGAGCGGCAATAGAGGTAGGTGGAGGCCTAAGTGGACCTTCAAAAACACAAAATCATAGATACTAGATGAATGTCACGTAAAAACTATAAGGCGCCTCCGAGGGCATGAATGAAGAGGTTGATGAAAGTGGACGAGGTGAAAGAGGGGAGAAGAGGGAGAAAGACCGTAGCGTTTGATGCTCCATATGCTCTGCTAGAAAAACAGACTGAAACTAAGAAAGATGTTGGTCACCGTTATATTCAAATTAATTTAACTTACAAGTACCTATAAAAATTCCTTAGGTATTGTGTACATGCTACAAACAATAGGTTAAGCGGAGAAAATCTAGTGCTAAGATACTCTATTCTTTCGGTTTTTCATTTAATTTCAAAGCATTAAATGTTGAAAGCGAATTCTAATGCTGCGCTTTGTTGTTCTTAATATTAGAAGGACGACTAAAAAATACTCACCCATACACCAAGCGAGTGGTATAAATATTTTTCCAAATATCCACTCCAAATTTATATCGGGATTGCCAAGTAATCCTCCACAGTAACCCAGGAAGCCGTTTACAAAAGCTACGAAGGCAACGAAAGCAACAAGGTTTGCTATAATATTCAGGATCAGGGATATTCCGTTGGTCGCTCCTCTGGTAGCTGCCGATAGAGCTGATTGATCTTGCCTGAAAAAAAAATTTTATATTTTTTTAGAAATTGAAAATATGAAAGGGTTAAGGTGACGGATTTTTTAAATAAAATGTCGCGAAAAAATTAAAAACGAAAAAACTTGTAACAGTATAAAGTACACTCAGTTATTTTATTTTTGATTTTTATTTTTGAAAGTAATATACAATCTCACAGGAACAAAAATGTGTCATAAAATTACAAAATCCATACAAACAGATCCATAACTATTAACTACCACCACCACCACAATTGCACAATACAAAAAAAGGTCCTTCGAGGCAGTGTCCACTCACTTCTCAACATTCTGTATATTGTCCACAGTAGTGAGTGATCTCTTCGTTTCTGGCAGCAGCAGCTTCGCGTAGCAAACGGCTGCCGGAGCCGACATCATGCTCGCCGTTACAAGATGAATGGGTTCCGCACCAAAGCCGATGTACGCGGATAGTATTGTACCTGCAACATGTTAGTGTTTACTATTGATTGCTCAATTAATTTAAAATGTTTTAGGATTTTTCAAATAATTTCAAGGTATTACACACTCAGAGATGACTCAAGTTGGACCCAATTTGTATTGCCAGAGCCGGAGATTCTCACATCATATTGGTATAATCTTAAATATACTCAATTATTCCGGTTAACTGAACATAATTAAGCATGCTCTTTGAGTAACAAAAGGTAAAAATAAAAAAAAATGCTCACCGGAAACTGTAGCAAAACCGGATGCCATGACCAAATGGAGCTCAGATGGCGTTAGGATTGCTAAGTACGGCTTTATCAGCAGGATTGATTCTGTCTAAAGAAAACTATCAGTAATAGGATTGTACAGGTAATGAGACAAAGAAGGTAAATTCACACACGTTCTGTGCGATTTGAGGTTAAAAAATATGAGGCAGAAAAGACCTCAACCGCACCAGCTGAAAGTTCTCAAAAAAAGACAACGTTTTAAACGTTTACATTGCACACATTTCTCACTGAAAATATTTTGTCAAGGGCAATCAAGTATACGTAACTCACCGCTTATTAAATATGTGACCTCCGCATTTTTTTATTTTATCAAAAACATATTCACATCTTATGTCTGGAGACGAAGGTTGAATGTCTGAATACCTAAGTATGTAAGAAACTTACCATCCCAAGGAAAACGTTCCCCACAGCTATCACACTCTCACACACCGTAGTTGCGGCGGCGTTCTGCAGTAGACGCCCCAATTTGAGGCAGAACCATTGCAGAGCGCCCCAGAAGAATAACACTTCCACCAACATGCTGAAGAAGAATATTACTGGCAGGGTCTGAAAATGATAAATAAAGATTAATAACTAATTTAAAGATTACTGATATAAAACTAATATATCAAGAAATTACAGTCTTAACAAATCAAAAAGAAATAACAAATCTTTTTTTTTATTATTATTAGCTGTATCCCGCACATAGGATGTAAGATAAGCAGAGGAAAGGCTGGAAATCTAGTGTTAAGAAAATCCATTCCCATTAAATCATTATCCGTCGAATTCTGGAGGCATTACGTGTTACATGGCGCAACTCAACGCCGCGCTTTGCTAGAAAATAATCAAATATTAAATATTTCATCTTAATAATTAAATTATATATTAAGTGAAGAAATCACTTACACTGAATGCAAATACTTGTTCAGTTCTCACTAAGAGCTCCCCGAACACAAAAGCGGCGCCGTCGATGCCGTACGAGAGGAACGTTGCCACCTGAGATATTTAAAATGTCTGTAAATAATCTAATATCTAGAAATATCTTAACTACTTTGATATAGTTACAATAAAAAAAAAACACACAAATACACTTATCGCGAAAAAGTGACCTAGCATATGACTCTACTCTGAAAAGCTTCATCATCAGAACAGGCCTACCTGTTCAGAGAGTACGCCAAGTGCAAGTATTAAAGAATGAGCTCAGTATCGAGTCTAAACTCGACTGGTTTAAAAAGAACCTCCAAAGAGTTCCACTATTCAGGTCCTGGTTCCATCATCAGACCAGCTCGAGGATACTATAGGATATTCATTTATTATTAATTTCATGACAATAAAATTGTTACAAGTGCCTGAAATTCAATTTCTTAGATTTTATGCTTACATAAACCTAATAAGTGTTCTATAAAAATTTACTAAAATAGTTAAAAAATAAAAGTTTTATAAAATATAAATAACTAATTGTTATAAAATAACTAACAGAAACCACAGATACACTTACTTTACCAGAGAAGCACTGCAACGCAGCCCTGCCAGGGTCCCATCTGATCAAAACTACACCAAACAGGAATTGTATCAGCAACCCCATGGTCACGCTGCGCCAGTTTATACGACCAGGATGGAGGGAGAAGATGAAACCTAACATAAAGTTAAATACTTATCAGACGTACATTATTTGTAAGATATGACAATTTTAATACTAATTTCAGAATCATTTAATATTTTCATTTTCTCGCTCTGGTAAGACATGCGGCGTATACTTCCGCAACTCAACACGCTTCCGTCTCAAAAACCGCTGCCTACACAACACTGGAGAAAAAAAAACCAATTTCAATTTCCATATTCTGTTTTTGAAAACTATGTTAAATTGAAAACTTTTTACGGTCAGGTACTAAGTGACTGACAACAAAAGTATGTCCTTTTTTGTCAGTCACTTAGTAACAGACGTCGAATAGCCAACGTAGCGCAGAAGACTCGTGTCCATCAGGCGACCTCGAGTGGGCATCGAATGTAGGTCCTGTCCTGTCCTGTCCTGTCCTGTCGAGCTTACAGCCACACACACGCCTGAACTTGCCGTTGCGCCGCGACTAATCTCTAACTATTAAATTTATCTATTTTACTCACCAAGTACTAGAAGTAGTGACAACCCTATTAGAGAAATGAGTCTTTCCGGAGATCCTCGTGTGTCCCAATACAGGAAAAAGCCGATAGCTACTAATATAGTGATGGATAAACTCCAACGGAATAATCTGGAAGTAATCATATTTTTAAATCACATGTGCAAAATTTCATTATTATTACAAACATAGAGTGTAAGTTCTGAACGTAAGTCTCTCGGAACTGTTATAATTACATTATCAAACACTAGGATTTTGGTCGGCGTTTAGTTACGCACCTTAAGGTGGAATTTTATAAATGAATAAAAAACAAGAAACATAACACTTACACAAATTGCCAAAGTTTAAAACATATCTTTTCAAATTTAGTCCAAATAGTTCTTTCAAACCATTTTCCTATTAACTTTTTCACCACAAGGAAGTAAATTACAAAGAAATATATAATACTCAATAATGCTATTAAACTACCAAATCCATAGCACAACTCTAACGACTTATCACCTGAAAAAGAAAAACATATTATTAGTGGGGAGCTATATGTATTGTGAACGCGAGGGTTTGGGTTCGACCACCATCAAGACACGGTACAGCTTTACTTTTACGGTGTTAAGTTCGCAAAAGCGGAAGGTAGGGTAGGTTGGTCTTAAACAATTGGTTATTAAACCATATAATATAGGAGGAAAAATTAACATCATGGAGAAGCGAGAAAAGGTATAAAAAATATGTCATCTATTAGCTACTTGATGCTATTGTTGCAAGCAGGCGAAGCCGAATATAAAATTTAAAAAAAAACCATTAAAGAACTCACTGTAAGTCCACCAGTAATAAAAACAGGCAAAGAAGAACCCCATGACAACACCGTTCAGGACGAATATGGTTATGGTTTTCATTGCAGATCCATTTTTCTTGATGAAGTCCTCTGTCGAACTTCCTACCCTCGAGAGAGTTACTTCTAACCAACCGTTGGGAACGTGGTCTAAGTTTTCATGGAAACTCTAAAAATTTATATATCATTTCTTATGACCTTAAGAGACCAGTCGTGGCGCAGGAGCACAAAGTGTGCTGCAAAATCGACTGATTGTGGGTTCGGTCCCCAGTCGGGGAAAGGAAATATTTATTTAAATTTATATTTTCATTTTTTATTCTTCCAAAAAAAAAGCAGCACGCTTATCCCTGCGCACAGCAGCCCAGGAAGACAGAGACGCAGGGAAATAAAGTATTTGAAATTCGCACTCTGGTAACAAAACAAGGCGCTGCTTTGAGGTCTGCTTCCCACCACACCCAATATCTTAGGCGAGAATTGGGTGGAAAATGCAGAATGAGTTTACACTACACAAGGTTCCATGTTCCGTAGATAAGAAGAGGAGGGTCGTTTAAACCAAAATAGTAGACTGACACTACTCCGAGTGTAAATATAATCCACATAGTCCGTGTCCATAATTATGATATTACTTTAATGTATACTTACAATATTACCATTTTGTTCATTTTTATGGATATTGTTCATTTCAACAGCGTTGTTTATTTCCTGTACCTGCGTATGTAGATAAACAGAGTATTTTTAGGCGACGACTTAAAAAAAATTTTACCTTGCGTTACTCAAACTCATGTACCATAACTGGGTAACAGCATAAAAGAGAAGAATAACAATATTTACTTGTTAAGTCATTAATAGCTTTGTGGTGGAACTCAACGCCGCATTTTTTTTTTTCAATTTATACTGAGGAAATACATAAAATTTATTGGAGACCAACATGCCGCAAAGGCACAGCATCAGAGCGACGGTTATGAGTTCAAAACCCATTCGGACTTATTTATGTTTCAGCTTCACGCTGTATCCCGCACACAGCAGGGTAGGCACAGGACTCATTTATGGATTATTAATTATCTCTTATGTCTAAATTCTTCAATTTAAAGATTTATGACAGATTTATTATAAAATAGAAGATATTTCTATTTCGTTATGAGTGAGTAATCAATACTCTTCAAAATGTATTTATTGTAGTTTTTATTACAAAACGTGCGATGGAATTTAAAGTAAGAAAAATAAGTTATTTTCTTAGTGTTTTAATGTCTTCCGTACGTGCTGAGTAAAATAAACTTAAAAACGTTGTAATAATTTAAACATGTCGTGGCGCATCGGCAAGTTCTGACGATTGTGGGTTCGATTCCCCATCGGGGGAATAAATCACTTTCATTTCTTCATTCTGGTAAAAGACAAAGAGCGGCGTTGACTGCCACCACTATGAGATTGTAAAAAATATTACTTACCGAATTTCTCTTGCGTACTTCCTCCATTTTTAATTTCAAAATATAAAAATATGGTAAGTAAATTCTTTTTCACAACAATTCTTAGGGAGTCTTCCCTAAGGCGTACATAGTTTACTTCTTATTTATTCACCATAATGGATCTGAAACGAAAAACGCGGCTGTTTAATCATATGAAGATACAAAATTTATTTAAGACTTAATCTATAATAATGTAGCTAAAGAGCTTGTTTGTTTGAACGTACTAATCTCAGGAATTACTGACCGCTGGCTCGAATTTAAAAAATATATTTGTATGGGATGGTCCATTTAACGAAAACTATCAGACTATATTATTTACATTATTTAGAAAACGTCGTAGCGCAGGCACAAGCATGCGACTGTTTCAATATGTGTTTAATAGCATAAATTGCGCGCTATTCTGAGCCGCCGAGGGTGCCCATACACCCTTGACTCCGCGACGTGCCTAGGAGGGTCTCGCGGAAGACTCATGTCCCCGGTTCTCGCGACCAGTGGCGGCCGAGGAGCAGCACCGTGAGGTTTTAGTGGGTATTGACGGATGGCGTCCATCTGCCAGTCCGCGCGTCCCCCATAACCCGCTCGAGTCCCCCCTCGGGCCTGTATCTTGTAACAGGATTTCCTCACGAAAAAAATATATGGTGACGACTCAAACACGTGATCTTATGAGACGGCAAAACTGGTAAAGTCATAAATAAATGGAATTGCGGGCGACAACTAGCATTTAATTAGATGGACAACCTTCTCAGCAAGGCTTGTATGACCTTTTGCCTAAAAAAATGTGTTGGACTAAGGTCAACTAAAGTTAAATAACAATAACATATTATTGACTGTCCAGTCGGAACAGAATGAATAAAATGTATCAATTTAAAAAACATTTTTAATTATACTAATAATTAAATGAGGGTCAGCTCCCCTACTCCCTTTGCTTGCTATTATAATTAAAAAACAAACCATTTTATTTATTTCTATAACATAAAAAAATATACCTGTCTGCCTGCTCGACTTATCCTGTTGTGTGCGGTATATAGTGAAGTAAAAAAATTATAGGTATTTAATTCTTCGAGAATATCATTTATACGACGCAATAAAAAACAGAACAAGCGCGATTTGGAGTCGCCCACCGGGGGTTCTGTATAATATTGGACGGACGTCTCGAGCTTTTTTTGAAATTCAAGCTTATGTTTCATCTGATACCTCTCACATGAACTAGCGGCTGTAATGTCAAATTTTGCCCCCCTTTTAAGGTTATTCTTATCTTCTAGAATTTAACCCCAAATATATCGATTTCAGATTTTTTCCTGAACTATATTTCATAATTCTAGGTCAATCAGAAGTACCCCATAAATTTTGATTCTTTTTACAGTGTTGAAATACGCGTTTATTGCTATATACGCGGCCGTATCTATTTTTGTAACTATATGTACAAATTAAATTTTTCAAGAAATCATGAGACCGTAGACCTAAGTTTGAATTTTAACTCGATAAAAGCTCTTTACAGACAGACTGACGAATAACAAAGTGATCTTATAAGAGTTCCTTTTACCCTTAAGAGGTACGGAACCCTAAAAATACAACGCAAGAATTGACCAAAGTAGAAGTCCATTCATACTCGTGTAATATATTATAATTAAAAGAAATAAACAGCAAAAATCATCATCAAATTTTTTTTTAACCTCACACTGTGTCCCACACGTAGCAGGGTAGAATGAGGAGGCCTGGATACCCAGTGCTAAGGCAATCTGTTCCCACTGAGACACTTTCCCTCTCCACTTGTTACCAGAGCAGGAACATACTTTACGATAAGAATTATAGATCTTTTACAGTATCACATTGAAGTAATTAGTCATTGTATGAAATATATGAGTTCCAATAGAATACAACTAGATGACCGTTACACATATAAATTACAAATTATCATACTCCTGCGCCATTATTTTATCATAAAGACCCCTCTGCCTACCCTACTTAGTGTCCATTATATTATTAAAAATTGTAAATTAAAATTTGTTTAATAATAATACTCGTCATAAAGCGGTACATTATTTGTTTATACCTGCAACAACTACGTAGTTTTTTTATTACACAGAGCAGGATGTATAGACCGAACTTAGGGTCGCGGAAATTAAATTGAGACAAAAAAAGTGCGATGCTACCTACAATATCTCGTATTCAAATGGAAAACAGCAAACAGACGTCCTTGACATTAAATTAAAAACTTGACACGCAAAAATGACATAATTTAAACAATTCTTTACCAAACCTAAAAATTATATATTAAAAAATATATAATTATTCACTTACAAAAGCTAAGCACTGGACATTGAGTGATTTTTCACTAAATCCTCACGGAAATTATAGTCACTAACACTAGTTTTTTTTTATTTTCACTATTACTTTATAACTAAATATAATTGGTTAAATTCAATATTTTTATTTCCAACATGCGTTGACTGGCGCAGGTAGCGCAGTGATGTGATAAGCAATCATAAAACAAATCCAGCGTCGTGCCGAGGCTATTAAACACGTCACGGTTTAGTGGAAGTAAATAATTAAATAACGATTTCAAATGCAAACGGCTACAGGTTCGATTTTAATGAGATTTTTAATTAATATTACTGATTGTAAACGCTAAGGTATAACCTTATCGTTTACAATCAGTAACAAGCTTCGTTTTATTTGGTGGTTATTGTTGAATCACACTCGAAGGTATGATTTTTTTTTATTTTCCCGCTCTGGTGGACAGCGCGGCGTTAAGTTCCGCTTGTGCGTGGGGAACAAGTTATCTTAACACCAGGTTTCCTCTGCCTACTCTACTATTTACGAATGTATTCCTTTCTATCAAAATCAACGACACAGTAATATTTTTTATGAAATTTAAATTAATATATATATATATATATACTCTTTGTTTCAACTTGAATGAAATCAGCTTCGAAAAGTAGTGAACGGCACTCCCGTCTTAAGTAATAGTGTTTTAAATGGAGGAGGCTAAAAATTCAAGTAAATTTTTTTTTGTTAGTTCAGAACTTTTGAATGGGTGATTTGATTTCGATGATTCTTTTTTTTATTTGAAAGCTCGTGCTTCTCTTGCATTAAGTATGTTCGTGACAAATTAAGAAATAACTCAATATCGCGCCAACCGATTTCAATTATAATTTTTTTTTATTGGAAAGGATACACTTCGAGGGTAGTTTAATGAGAGTTTGGCTAGGTTAGGATTATGGGATCTGGTCGAATTTGGGTTTTTTTTTGTTAAAAATTATTCTTATTATATTAGTGTTTTATCTTTTGATAAAATAAATATCACAAGGTGGCCCCGCTGCCACTGTTATTAGCTTGAAATATTAATACAACTACAATTCCTATCATTAATACAGAGATTAGTGTAAGAAAATGTTTGATAATTTTTTGATAAGATATTCAACGTCATTTCAAAATATATTATTATTACTATAAAGAGATTAGATTTTTTTGTATATATGTTTGTATGTTTGTTTGTAACGGTTGAACTGTAAAACCGTTGTATAATATGCTTTAAATTTGCCACAGCACGAATTTATCATCCCACATCCAGCAGGGTAGGGAGAGGGAAGCTGGGAACTTAGTGTAAAAGCACATTTGAATAAGTATTTATAAAGCAAGCTTTGTGAAGTGTGTGGATTTCTACGAACTTCTCTGTTACAGTGCGTCCAAATGCAAGAGGCCTAACGCCGCGCTTTGTCTTGCCATAGCGCGCGGAAATGTCAATAATATAAATATTATATTGATACGATACAATGGAAATTATAATTTTTTAAATTTAAAAGCAGACAAAATCAGGTAGACAAGTGTTAGTTAGTTACGTAGGTAACATTATAAATAATGTTATCGTAATATTTACACTTAAGGTCATATTAAATATGATTAATATTATTTATCTAATTTGGGGCCGTCGTAGCGCAGCGGTACAAGTGTGTGACTGTAACGCGATGGTTGTGGGTTCGATCCTCACTCGAAGAAGTGAAATATTTATTTACATCTATTTCTTCTCTCTATATCGAGGCAATGCGCGGCATGGAGTTCTGCCACTTAAAACGCAATGCATCCAGAATTCGGCAGAAAGTGGGGAACGGACTCTCCTAACAAAAAAAAATTCCCGCTGAGTTTCTTGCGCCGGTTCTTCTCAGGTCTGAGGCACTAACTTTAGTGAACTGGTGGTAGATTACTTGAGCTAAAAACAATTAAGTATATAACCTTTTTCAACCTGTTCATAAATGCCCTCCGGGGGGTCTTCGTGCTTTTTACCACTACAACTCTCTATTCCATCATAAATCTTTTTTGCCATTCTTTCATCACTCATTCTCTGTGTATCTCTTCATTGCGGATTCGATCAGCTCAACCGACTCCGCATATCCTACGAAGAGATCGTATCTCCATAGTATTAATCTATCTTTAATTCGTCTTCTGTAATATTCACGTTTTGCTGCCGTATAACAGCGTCTTAGCGTTTATTCTATCTATCCTATACAATCCTTTCGCTCTCTCTTATTTCAAAGAGCAATTCAGCTTCCTTGGTTCCGATTCCTGATCCTGATGATAAAAGTTAGAGTAGTCATTTGTTCGTTGCAAATTGCTATGTACCTACAGTGTATGAGCTTATATATATTTGTATATATCATAAGTAGTATTTTATATAATATTAAGTGGATAAATATTTATGAATGTGCACGAAACGTTATTCAACACCTCTGCATGTTTTTATTTATCTGTTTTCTGTGTTATTTGTATTTTTTTCTTATTTCTTTGCAATAAAGTATAATCTAATCTATAGTGTTTTAATTTTTTTACTACTGAAAATTACGGAATTATTATTTTCATGTTTATCTATATAATCCTTTCCTCGAGTAGGGATCTACCCACAATTAGTTACATATAAAAATTATCACATTCCTACCATTATCTTGTCATAAAGATGTATAGAAATGTAAAATATTTCTTTAATCCATGCTTTAATAATATTTTAAAAATGTTTTCATATATAGGGCTAAAAAATTCAACAATTTAGGCCAGTCATTTCGCAGGGGCACGAACGTGCGACTGTAAGCGCGACAGGTTGTGGGTTCTATTACCATTCGAGGATATGAAATATTTCATATTTTTAATTATCAGTTTAACGTTATGATCCGCTACTCAACATGTAGTGCCTCCAGAATTCAGCGAAAAGTTGGGAACGGGGTATCTTAACACTTGGCTTTCTCTGCCGACCATGTTACAAGAGGGATAGAGCGTGAAGATGAAAAAAAAAAAACAACAACGCCACAATACAAAATGTTATATGAAATGTCACATTAACAGACATAACGCAATGGAATTTACTTTATTCACATTAATAATAGATGAAAACATGTGATCATATTCAATGAAAAAACCTTGAAAACTAATCGTATAATGTTTCTTAGTTGTAACAATAATGTTGATTTTGCTGTAAAAAAAAGTATTAATCACAACGTGATTATGGGTTCAGTCCCAGAAAGCCACCTGCACCGCGAGAGGTCGCACCTGCGCACTCTCCACGGCACGAGTCTGCACCATCGAGGATTTCAAAGTGCTTTCTTCGTGAAATCGCCGCGAAATCCGCCGGCGCACATCAGCGCCGTGTCAGAAACTGGATTCCACGAGCTTTCTGGCGCCACTGCGCCAAGGACTGCCAGTGCAGGCCCATAGTGAATTTTTGTGATACAGACACTAGAGGATGAAGGGTCGCAGCGGGAAGAAGCGGGACCGCTCCCGCTTCCGTACCTACTCCCCTTCCCTCGCTACTTCCGCGAGTGAACAAACCGGCCGCGCGTCTGCCGCCGGACCGTCCGCCGCGATCGCGCACGCGACTGAGCGCTCGTCCGCTCCCGACTCCGCTGATGCCCCATGCCCACGTCTGGCAAGGGTGAGCAAGACACCGAAGGCGCATGCTGCTGCCATGCGTTCCTCTGGCGATCAAATGCCACCGCCGCCAAACACTACGAAGCCAAGAATACCAAAACCGCAGCCACACTCCTCGCTGTTACAAAGCGAAGGGAAAACCCAGGCTGGATCCAACATAAACCTACGGTCCGCACCAGAACCGGACAATTATACGGTGGCCGAGTCACGGAGAACAAGTGACGCAGCCGACAGAGCCACCGACTCCGAAGAAAAGGCTGAGTCGGCCGTAGGTGGACAAGCCGCATCCGCCGATGTATGGCAACTGATGCCTCCCGAGATGTGGCCTCGGGGGGAGGAATACGATGTCCTACTTCGTGAAATTGAGTCCCCTAGCATAGGAGAAAAAGAACTTGAACAGAAACTTAGCATCAGCAATGCCCTATATGAAGAGTATAAAAGATGGCTCCGTAAAAAAAGGGTCGAAGTCGAAGCAAAGAAAAAAAAGTTCTCTGTTACTTCGTCCAACCGCGCATCCCCACCCCCACACATGAAGTGGCCTCGGTGGCTGGATTACCTGAACTCACTCTTAGTGCTCTATGAAGATCAGTCCCTAGCATTTGAAAAGCAGGATTACAAAACTTGCAGTGCCTATTTTCAACAATATGAAAAATGGCTCGCAATACAAGAAGCCGAAGTCGTCGCCAAGAGGAGAAGGATCTCCGGCGACGAACTCGCTCATTCGGATCCAAAGCGGGTGTGCGCGTCCGGCCGCGCATCCCCCCCCTCACGTACGATGTCGCCTACGTCCGAAGTCAATATAGCTCACTCAGATGCAATGCGGGTGCGCGCGTCCGATCGCGCATCGCCTACTTTTGCCGACGCAGCCCGAGCTTCACGTACTGCCGCCGCTGGCGCCACTGTTGCCGCGCTTTCGCATACTGCCGCTCCCGGCGCTGCTGTCGCCGCACCTTCGACAGTCGCCACAGATGGCGCTGCCGCACCGAACACGAAGAATAAATATAGAATTCCGCCGCTAGTGGTGGAGTCCATGCCTAACTGGACCCACCACTTCAGAAACCTGCGGGCCAAGCTTGGCCACGCTCCAAACGCGCGCCCATTCGGCAAGGGCGTGCGATTCTCACCCAACTCGGAGGATGAGTACCGCACCATACAGCGGTACCTCTCCGAGCTGGAGAAATCGGAGAACCTTTCATGGTTCTCCTACGGACTGCCAGCCGAGAAGAGCCGCAAGGTGGCCATCAGGGGGCTGCCTTCTTCAACTTCTCCCGATGAGATCATAGAAGCCCTGCAGGAGCAAGGCTTCACAGCTGAATATGTTCGTCCAATTCGCGCAAGAAAGGGTAGGCCGGGCTGCCTTTTCTTCGCGATTATCAAGAACACTACTAATTTCGCGCCAGCTATCTTCCAGGTGACTGAACTATTGTCAATGCCTGGTATCAAAATTGAAGCCTGGAGGATCAAGGGGGGCCCTGCGCAGTGTCATCGCTGCCAGGGCTTCCGTCACTCCAGCCACGGTTGTCACAGGCGGCTCGCGTGCGTGAGGTGCGGGGAGGAGCACCTCGCCCGCGACTGCCCAAGACCCAAAGAAGAGCCAGCAACCTGCGCCAACTGCGGGGGACCTCACCCCGCCAACCACTCCGCGTGCCCGCAGCGTAAGCGCGAGGTACGCAACAGACGTGCGGGCACAACTGCCCTCACCCGAGACAGAATGAAGAAAAATGCGGCACCGGCCACCGCCGCTACGGCGCAGTCGGTGCCGGTAGCCGCTACAACAGTGACGACCAGCCTTATGACCCCCGCCAACCCACCCTCCGTGAGGGGTGGCGGAGGTGGTAAGCGCAAGAAGAAGGGAGGCAGGAGGAAGCGGCAACAGGATGCCGGAACCTCCCCCCCCTCCTCTGACTCCGAAGAAGAAATCCAAGTAGAGGCCGCCCCTGAACCGGCCCGCGCTACCCCCACAAGGAGAATAAGAAGACAAGACACGCAAGCGACCGTGCCTGCGCCTACAGATTCGCCCTCCATTCCAGTGGTTAGGGCCATCGGCGCCCTCCAAGAGGCCCTTGTGGCCTTCCAGGAGGGCCGGGACCCTATTGCCGCCATACTCCAGGCCTTACAGGACCTTATTAGGTAAGTTTGTGCCTCCCAGGGATTATCCGTACCTTACCCAATACCGATTCCCGAGCTGCTCCTTTGCCGCTGGTCACCTAGCTGGGCCTCCCACGGGTTACCGTGGGTCTCACCTGGCTGGGCAGTTCCGCGCAAGGAGCACATAAGCTCATCCCACACTTGATTAAGTCCTTCATAACCCATAAAAATTACCCAAATTTTTACCCTTTTCCCCCCTGGCTCCAGGGCCAAACCCCAAGGACGCTGAGCCTAGTAAGGCCGGCCGCAAGAAACCACGGAAAAGTAGGCGCACCGCCTCGGAACCGTTTCCCGACCCCGCATATAATAGAAGGGGGTCGGATGGAAGAAATCACGTGGGTTCAGTCCCAAGTCGTCATGGGCATATCTAAGGATACAAATAATTATAAACATGCCCTTCTCATGCGATTTACGTTGCGTCCAGTATAAGCAATACTTTTCAGCTTCATTTTGTATCCAAAATACGAGCATAGCAGGATAGACATAGGGATTTGGGTGTTAAGACGGTCCATTCTCATTCAGGCACTTTCGTTCCCCATTTTCCGCATCATCGAATCTACGACCGTTTACGCGTTTGCGATCGGCTTGTACCAATGGCGCCACAGTCGCCTCGATTACCAATTAGATAAAATGCAATGTTGATTCCTGTGCCGTTGGGTTCCGTCATTCAACTCAAAAATGTAATGAAAATAAGCAAAAAGTTGTTTAAATTTTTTAGGATGCCAGCTAAAAGTAGAATGTAGAAAAATGCCTCACGATATCTGGTGCCTTCCGTTGCATTCTCGAGCAGGAGAATTCTCGCCAAGCCTCGAGCAATTACAGTCGATCTTCATTATGTATAAATTGTGCACTCATGACGAAAAAAAATAAAGATTTTTCCTTCCTTAGAAAATTCCACGAAATGGAATTTTATAAATTACGTAAAAGATCTCTCTCTGTCTGTTTGTTCCTCGGTTGAAAAAATATATACTAAGTATATATATAAATTTCGGGAACAAATTCCATTGAAAAGATATTTCGAGAACCCTAGGTGGGTTTCGCTTAGGGTAGATGCAACGCATCTACTACTATCTACTACTTTGCGGGATACAGCATGAGAAAAAAAATAGTCTAACTTTAAAGAATGAAATTTGATTTAAAAAAAACTGGACTAGCGCAAGTCAAGCTGGCCCAGAACAGAACGAGGGGAAAAATAGGCAGTATGGAGCCTTTTCTGAAACACTAGGTTCCCTCTGCCTACGCTGCTGTTTGCGGGATACAGCGTGAAGCTGATTTTTTAGGATTTAACAACAAATGCAGTTTTCAAATTTAATGTATGTATGTATGACTTCGTCATTATAATAAAAAAGATATATATTTAACTTACCCATAAATTGCTTTCACCAATTGTATATGTTTTATTACAATTATCATAATAAAAAGCCACGTTTACTCGTGACGTGTTTACACTACGACAGAACACGAGTGACTGTTTGCAATTCGATAAAATAAATACTGATAGATAGGATCTTACTGGAATGAGATTGTATCTACTGCATACACGATGGTTGTAGGTTCGATTCCGACGTTAAAGATTTTGTTTTAGCTTCACGCTTTGTCCCGTGGACGTTAACGCCCGCTTTGTCTTGTTACCAGGAACGAAGAAATTGGAAAGGAACGCTGTTCCGCTGCGCCACGGCGGCGGCGGCTGTATAAGGGTATTATTATAACATATTTTTTTTATTATTGCCATAGTTAGACAAATCGAGGCGTTGAGGTAAGTCACCCAAGGAGTGGGCGAAGGACGAGTCCGCTCTATGATGTTGAAAATGTGTTATTATTTAATGGTACAGATATTTATTTATTGGTACAGATAGCCTTTGTATATTGGTAGAAAACAAATCAAATGTAGCATACGACACCAATGACGTTAACATCCACTACTGCTAAACGTTGACAACCTGCCACTTTTAATTTTCAAAAAATATATCCGAACGAGAAAGGGATATTTTTTGTTCTTTTTAACGTAATTACCTTTTTTCTATAATATAATTTACTATAACATTTTTATTATTAGTGCTTATTAAGTTAACTTCTCCGCCAACACCTAAGACTGGACTTCATGAATGAGGCGCGTGCGATGTTGTCGATTTGATAGGTTAGTGTCCGTATGCGTCGTTCTTAACAAATGGCCTATTATGTTACAACGATAATTTTATTATTAATTTTGTTTGTAAAAATCACTTTTTAATTTTTGATAAAATCTCTAGTTTTAATTGTATGAGCTTTGATAGAGTAGTTAAGACTTTGCTTTCATTTAAAGTGGTGATGATAAAAACCCTCTATATTTATCATTTTAAAAAACTCGGTCAAGACCGAGTCGAACTCGACCATGGAGGGTTTCGTACCAATTTCAGGATTGTAGGTCAACGGAAAAGACATCTTATAAAAGTTGACAAACTAAAGTTTATAGTAGTAGCTAACTAGATCCACACTCGAAGAAACAAAATATTTAAGTTTATATTTTCATTTCCTCGCTCTAGTGTCGAGGCAAGGAATTCGGCAGAAAATGGAGAACGAAGTATCTCAAAACCAAGTTCCCTTTGCCTACCTGCCTAGGGTAGGAAGAGAAAACCAAGTGTTGAGACACGCCTAAAATGTATTGCAAGTTTCCACGGAAAGTACCCTTGTTTGTTTGATGTATGTAGTTTTGATTATGCGACAATGTTTTACAAAATGCAGCAAAAACTATGCATAAATGCTCGTATCTTTCGATTGCACCTTGACCTAGAAGCTTGAATTTTTCTGTGCTTCAAGGCGCCGGGGCGAATATATTATATAAAACTCAATGTGATCTCAAGACAACTGGTCGTTTTTTTGGACAGATCAACAATATCATCCTAAAATGGTTCCGTTTCTTCCTTTTGAGGTAACTTTGAAAATGGAGAGTAGGTCAAAAAATAAAACAATCAACTAACATTATTTATTTCTGTAACTAATATAATAAATAAACTACAGAATGTAACGCTCACAGCACACAGTATACATTTTATTTAGGGAAATGAAAAAGAACTCATTTTCTATGAAAAAGCGGGGAAATTAAAAAAATGCAACAACATATTTCAGGAACGTCAAAAATTAATTTTAATTCGAAATATTATACTTATATACCTTTCTTATAGCAACACAAATGCGTTAACAGCCATTATTAAAAAAAAATTTGTACAGTACCTTTATAATTTGTTTTATATAGTTATTAATACAAATAATAATATTATTATACAAACAAATAAATTTGTTCGTGGCAAGCGGTTTTTTAATCATACTAATATATAATAATAATAATAAAAAAAAAATAACAAGATATGCGAAATATTGCTTAAAGTTCAACTTTAATAAACACTTTAATTTAATCTACATTATGCTTTTTTTTAATAATATTTGGCTTTCAATATTTTGAATTCTATAAAAAAAAACACTATATAGTTTAA
>JBAIZZ010000097.1:199574-237748 GCA_037355905.1 Heliconius aoede | reverse complement strand
TATCAGAATACTGCATCATTTTATGTACAATCCATAGAATACACAACCTCACAGATAATAAATATAAATAAAAAAACATACCTTGATAAATCCAAATGGCTATGTCGCTCAACACCTGCCTATACTCGGACAGATCGAATATCCTCAAACTTTGTTGATTCTGTCTCGGGGTGTTATCCTTTTGGTATATAGCGTCGCCGCTGTACTGACGGAGGTTGTTTAATAATCTGTGCATGAATATTAAAAAATATATATTTTTATAGTTTCATGCTGTATCTCGCATGTAGAAGAGTACGATAGTATTAAGAAAATCCGGTCCCCACGCATCGTCCTATTTTCGAGACAAGAGTTTTGAATGGCGGAATTTGCGCTTTATCTTGTTACCAGAGCAAGAAAATTAAAAAAAAAACATTCCCCGGAGAGAGTATCGTATATATCGGATAAAAATTTCCACTATTCTTCTTACCTCAGCATATTAGCCAGCCACAACGCACTATACTCCACACTCTCCGCTCTCTTCTTCAGCGTTTTCTTGACACCAGTACGTATCGCCTTCATCAGCTGATGCATTTTAGGCTCGTCATCCACGTGGTCCGTGTGCCGTAGCATCATGAACAGTATGTAAGCTGGTAGACCTGGCAGTAGCGTTACTGCGATACGGGGTTTTAGATCTGTAATATATAAAAAAATATTTTTTTTTTATCTGTTTTAGGTATTTAGGGTAGATTGAATATTACATATACAAATATTAAGTCACTACTATCTCTATCTCTAATTGGTTTGTTGTGATTCAAAGTTTATTCAAAATATCTCAAATAATCTACCACAAGTTCCCTAAGGTTAATGCCTCAGACCTGAGAAGAACAGACGCAAGAAACTCAGCGGGACTTTTTTTTATTAAGTCAATTATACAAACACATTTTAACATTTCTGACAATGACACTTTGAAACAGACTGGAATGAGTATTTTATTCCCAAGGCGTATTATTATTCATATAATCATTAATTTGGTACATGTAACCTCTTGTAAAAGTGCACACATTGCCCCATAAAATAATTACGGACCCGATATAATCGGGTGTGATAAGTTTACTCCTATTTCTAGTATTGACATCCTGTACATCACCAGATTTGGTAAAATCATTAATATTCTTCTTTATATACATAACATTTTCAAAAATGTATTGACTTGCAACTGTCAATATATTAATTTCTTTAAATTTTTACCTTAACGAATCTTTAGGGCCTAAGTTATAGATTACGCGAATAGCTCGCTTCTGCAAGCCAACATTTGATTTAATACTGTGTGTATTATCCCAAAGTAGAATGCCCTAGGACATAATACTATGAAAGTAGCTAAAGTAAACAAGACGAGCCGTTTCCACGTCAGTTTATAGTCTATTTTTTTTAATTGCAAAAGCTGTTGAGATAAGTCTATTCGCCAATCAATCAATATGAGGTTCCCACTGTTATTTACACAGTCATTGGTGATACCGAGAAATACCGTAGAATCGACAGGATCCACGGCATCACCATTCAAGAGTACATCAGCTTTAACAATTAAAATAATACACTATAATGTCATAGCATAGGTTATATGATTTGAATTCAACCGAGGCATTTGTATATTTAAGACTTTCTCTTTACTTCTCGTTAAGCACAAATCATAAATCCGAGTGCCATGACACGTAATTGGTACTCACCAGTAACAAGTTTCTTAATAATGGTCCCTTCATCTTGCAATTTATATTCAAACATGCCCAAATACTCCCTCTCCTTCTTACGCATTACAGGTGTTATTTTTAAAACTGTCGACGTGTTTTGTGACACGATTGTTTCTGAAAATGGTAAATAATAATAATTTTAAATATATTAATTTAAATTATTCATATTGTAATGGAATAACTGGACTTCCGGTTCCGCCGCAGTAAACATTAGACTTAATATAACTCACTCGCGAGAATATTTGGAAACTGTGTTTAAACCCGTGAAAATACCATTACTTTGGATTAAAAAGAAAGATTAAGAGACTGGACGCGTGGAAAGATAAAAAAACACACACGGGATTTCAATAACAGAATAAATTTATATATTGTGTAGTTTTAATGTTAAGTAAGGTTGTTGGAAATAATGAAAAAGGTTATTATTATTATTAATGGAATAACATACAAAAAAAATAAATCAATATAAACTTCAGCTTGAGTACACTATAATAGTATAAGTAGAAAGTATAAAACTAAGGTTTCAAAGATATTTAGGAATCGTGGAGATCGCTGTAATGTACAAAAGGCAGATCTTACACAAAAATATGTTTCTATTGTAAATTATGTACACAAAAAAAACAGGCGAATTGATGTTCTCCTCCTTTTAGTGAAGTCAGTTAAAAATACATGCTAAGGATATAAAATTAAACCATACCATTGCCTTCAAGAATATCCTGCACATCTTCAACGCCCGCCTCTTTAAGTTTATTCACCAAAAGTCTAATTTGATTTTTGTATCTGCGACAGCTCTCTGATAATTTATCTACACGCT
Source organism: Heliconius aoede (assembly GCA_037355905.1). Taxonomy (NCBI): domain Eukaryota; kingdom Metazoa; phylum Arthropoda; class Insecta; order Lepidoptera; family Nymphalidae; genus Heliconius; species Heliconius aoede. The sequence goes on along the minus strand of JBAIZZ010000097.1, from coordinate 235,213 downwards.
CCTAAAATGTAAAAAAAAACAACAAAACATAGTTTTTCTACCACTCAACACGCAATGCCTCCAGAATTCGGTAGAAAGTGGGGAACTGAGTGTCTTAACATGAAGTTCCCTCTGCCTACCCTGCTATGTGCGGGATACAGTGTGAAGCTTCATATTTCTATGTTTATATGAGATTAAAACTATAAGCACAACAAAAAAAAAACATTTTATTTAAATGCCCGTGATGATTGTTAATATTACAATAAAAATATCAAAAAAGTATGTTTAATTTTATTAAATAAGACGAAGCCCGGCGTACGTTTCCGCCAGCTATAACATAGATTTTTTTGAACATGAGACTTATCACTACTTTTTATATATTACGAAACGAAAATAAAAATATTAAATACTTGTATAGCAAGACTTTCTGAAGCCAGTCTAATAATTTCATTCTGTGCGTATTCCTGACTTTTGTTCTTGGGCTCTTGACTCAAATCCGCACCCAGCAGTCTGAAATAAAATAGTTTTTGTTCATATCAAACAAAACTGGAAAAAGTACTAAATTAAATAAATACATTTTATATGAAATATAAATATATTATATACATCATCAAGATAAATGTTATTTTTTATTGTTACATTTTACTTTTAATAAATAATAATTAATTTTATATCGATAATAATTCTCTTTTATATTCTAACATTTTTTACGTAATTTTCATTTTTTTTTAACGTCATGCTATATTCCGCAGAGGGAACCTAGTGTTAACACGCTCCGTTTCCCATTTTGTGGCAAAGTCTGGAGGCATTACGTGTTGAGGGGCGGAAGTCGACACCGGCCTTTGTCTCGACACCAGGGAACAAATGATAATATTAAATATTGGCGCGTTTACTTTGCGCCCTTCCTCCACGACTGGCCTCAAATTTACAAAAGATGAATATACAATATGTGTATGTATGTGATGAATATATATAAAGATGTCGATGATGATTGCGTCGAGTTACGGTTACACACAAATAGTCGATGGTTGCGCTGAAATAATGTTTACGGTTACAGTAATTAACCCCATTCGCATTGTAATATATTAATACAATTAGAATGAGGTTAATAATTTGATGATTACAACACGGTAATGATTGTATACTGTCGTCTACTGACAGTTACACTGAAGGGTACACTGACGTGTCTTCTTTATGGTTTGAAATATTTCTAATTGAGTCGACTTTATTTTATTTTTTTAATTTTTATATTTTTTGTTAATGGATATTATTGATGATAAAAGTGATGATGATATGATGGTAGTGAGGCAATTTGTAAAATTAATATACTTGTTGTTACACTGAAAATTTCGTATTGGATGTACGAAACGTATGACCACATTGATAGTCAATGATTACACCGATGGTTTATGACTACACTGATGGTTCATGACTATACTGATGGTTCATGATTGCACTGATGGTTCATGATTACACTGATGGTTCATGACTACACTGATGGTTCATGATTACACTAATGGTTTATGATTACACTGATAGTTCGTGATTACACTGATGGTTCATGATTACACTGATGGTTCATGATTACACTGATAGTCAATGGTTACACTGAAGTCGTTAATGTTGCGTTAAGAACCAAAATAGCTGGTTACGATAAAAATATGTCAACACTAGATTACATTTCATTTTTAGTACTACATTGTATCATATGAAGTAAGGTGATGGTTATACTAACTTACTGCCATAAGCAATTAATGATTTCACTGATATAATAATAATGCTTATTAAAACTATATGTTTTGTATACACGAAATAAAACATGTCATTTTTAGTAATTTTTTGGGGTTATATATAAACAAATAATATTCAACTGTTTAAAAACATTTATTAAAGTTAGCAAGACCAAGTGGGAAAAAACCGCACAAGCCTCAGCCAGTATTCCAAATAAAAACGAGTAAAAAAAATACACCTATTCAGATAAAATATTGAAAATAGTCAACGACACGTTTATAAAAATGGTGTCATTATACAAAAATGTTTTTAGCGTCTTGCCAGATGAATAAAAACAGTGCCAATATCTTCTTTGCGATGGTATATCTTCGGCGCTGGAAAAGAATAACGTATAATATGTCCTTTTTACTTAAAAACTAATATATTTTATAATTTGTGAAACAATAAATATTTTTAGTTTGTCAAAGCGAATTTATATCTCAATTTTTTTTCTTAATGTTTAAATGGCATTGGGCATAATGTTAAAAGAGAAAAAACATTTTATAAAATATTATAACAGAACACTTTTCATACACTTACTTTTCAAACACTTCAATCATTTCATAAAATACAGATAATCTATTAAAGTAGAACTTACTTTTGATATTTTTCATTTTCATCTCTAAGACGATCGATTTCTTCTTTCGCTTTATTTATATGCTCAGAATAGAATTTCTTTTCAGCTACAAGTTCTTCTTGTAATTGTCTGTAAATTATATTAAAAAAACATAGTGAGCTAATTATTTTAGTTTCACATTGTATCCCGCACGTAGCTGGATACGCAGAGGAATCCTGGGAACCTAGTGAGTACTCCGTTCTCCATTAAGACATTTCCGATCCTCATCTGCTCTTATACCAGAACAAAGGAATGAAAAGAGTTTATTTCCTTAAGTGGGAATCGAGCCTACAACCTGTCGCTAGTCGACTCAACTAATTCAACCTAAAAAATCCCAATATATTATGTAAATATCAATCAAGTTGTTTTTGATACGAGCGTGCACAGACAAGCAACAATTTTAAAAATCATCTTTGGGTTCTCTTACGACGTAAGTCTTACAATAAATGCGCTGAATAAAAAATATCGAACACAGTTGATGATAATGGGAAATATAAAAAAAACTTGTCTCGTTATTAAGAAAATATATATTAATTATATTTTAAATAAAACCTTTACCTATTAATGCCCTTTTGCGCTTGATAAGCAGTAGCTAATTCGCCGTCTTCGTTAATGATGTCCACATCTGAACCGTAGTTTGATGTTGCAAGCGACTTTAGATTCACCGTCTGTTACCATAAAGATTATATTAATATCAATAGTTTTAAGTATATTTAAACTATTGAAATAAAGCTAAGTATATTTATTCGATTTTAGTTTAATTGGACATATTTTATTAAAATAATACATATATACAACTTTTAAATGATTTAAGTTCTTTTTGTACGTAAAATGACAGCTATACCTTTTCACTCTAATAGTCATTAATTTATTATATAAAAAAATATATCTAAATAAAGTAATTATTAATTACATAATCGATATTAAAATCGAATGTATATACTTACAAAAAAATACAAAATAATATACCATGCAATGACAGCAAAGGAAAGCGTTGAAAAAAAATTTTAAAAAATTAGTCTAAATATAAAAACAAGGCGCAAAAAATATTATTATAAATTGCAACATAATAAAATTATGTAAGTAACATGTATTATATATGTAGGTATATAAACTAAATAAAATTTTTAAAACTTAAACAAAAAAGGTTTACAATTCAGGTCGAACATTTTTATGGACAAAAAAGAAAAATATTTTTTTGATTTGATTGAATACATAATGGTTTTTTTTCATGATTTATAAGTGATTTATGACACATCGATATTATTTTTTACTCACGACGCTCTTCAAAGCTTGGAACCATGGTTTCTGCGTGAAATTAGGTATTTATTAACAAATTTTATAACTTTTAGTGCATAAAAGACTGAAGAATCCTTCAAAATATTATTATTATAACCTACAGGCAGTCATAATTTACATATGTCTGGCCTTGTTTTTTATTTTACCTAATGTATATCTTCAGAATTTGAAGATATTTTTTTTCAAATTTAACTTTATATTGTAAAGTTGATGTGTATCTCTTCTCCGCGCGATGACAATATGTTTAAAAACGCCGTTTATTTGTATGAAACTGTATCAAAATACCTACATAAATGCTATAATACATGATATTGAATTTAAAGAATAGACTTTTTAGGTCAATTAGACATAGTGCTCCGTTAATAAGCACCACCGACGGTTTCACAATAGATGCCATGTGTCAATTTATAAATTTTATTTACACCAAAACAACAAAACATAAAACAAAATTACGAAGAAATTATACCTTGATATTCCTTAAATGGTAAAATTCTCTTTTCGGTAAATCTTGGAACAATGTCTTTACAAAAATTGCATTCGGAAAAGGTTCCATTTTTTCACATTTCACAAAATAACAGTTTTTATTAAACTTTTCATGTCCTGAGCAGTGCAAGTAAATATATTACTATAATAATGTAATAAAAATAATATTTTTTAGCCATCACTCACACGTTTCGTATCAGTCAACGAGAACTAACTTCATATCCATATTTTCTCAATAAATATTAGTATCATGATACGGTTCACTAATAATAAAAAAAAGTACTCTACGTTTCGTACATACATAAATATAGAAATAAATGTTTTTTTTTTATCTGTAGGTACACAAAAAATCATTAATCCAGTGATACAACATTCTAATGTAAGATTCCCGAAATGGAGATCGAACTCGTAATTATTACGTGTAAGGTAAATTAAGAAAGACACTTAGCAATTGAGCCACAACAGTGTTATTATAATTAATAATTATTTTTGATTCAAAACTTAAAAAACAGACAAGTAAAAGATTTTGTTTTCAAGAGATTCTAATATACTTTTCCATAAATAAATCTAAACAAATTATTAAATGATCCGCTTAGGTATAATTCATTTCATGAAACATCGACATACTTTTAATGTATATTTTATTAAGCAAACAAAACCGTGATCTACACATATATTTATTTTTTTATCAAGAAACCCAATAACTCCACAGATATCGCCTATGATAAGAGAGAGCAAGGTAAACATTTGTTCCATGGTACAATTTTTTTATCTTTCAAAACCCAGTACACATTAATAAGATGTGTAAATAAAAAAACATTTACTTTATTATTATGAATTACTTCATTAGTATGGATTTTTTTTATTTCACATAATTTCCGCCTTTCACGGATGAAGAAACAAGAATATAGACATGTGAAGAGAAAAAAGTGAACAGAGAGTATTAGCACTAAGTCTGTTGCGTAGCTGATTACCCAAATTGGAGGTTCTGGTACAAAAAATAAAAGGCGTCCCAACTGTTTTGTCTGTTTAAAGATAAATCGGTATTTCTTTATTAAGTAAGAAAATAAAAAAGAATCTTACCTGATGTGTCAAAACACTCTTTAGTTGTATACATTCGTCGCGTCGTCTATCCAATTCCTTTTGCAGTGCGGACAATTGTTCTAGAAGGACATTAAAATTATATTGCAAATACGTAAATTATAATTAATGTATCATTTTACTAATATAGATTGTGCAGAATGAACGTGTCGTAACTCAAAAATCGATTATTATTATTATTATATTTATTATTACAGATTTATTTTAAACAAGGTTTTTTAATTAAAAAAAATAGAAGTTATAGAATTGTTGAGTTAGGTCAATTTTATTCTAAGTGTGTATGTTATGTATGTATGTACATATGTTCGAAAAAAGCTGACGAACCAAGCTTTATACAACATGTTAATTATATGTGAGCTGTGTCATTGTCTAAAGTTTTTACTTAAATATTTCATTCAATAAAGTATGAACAAAGCATGTTATGGTAATTTCTATTAAGGCATGTGATGTGAATATCAAAGATATAATTATTTCCTATTGATCAGCTTAACTAGTCGTTTGTTTAAAAAATATTTAGAAGTTTATCATTAATATTAAAGCTGTTTCTAAATTCTTAAGCAATTATTATATTTTAAGCACTCTTCTATTCTAAATATTATGTACATCAATCAATAAGCATTGAAAAGGCTCGTTACAAGTGCTATTACTATCTTTTTCGTTTCTATGTAATTGGAAAAGAACAGCATCATATATCAAATCGTTATATACACTAACTGTTTTCCGCGACTTGGCGTGCACAAAATAAGTTAATAATATTATTTATTTATTAAAATATGTAATTATTACAATGTGATTTTCCAGAAGGAAATATTGCAAATTATTTCTCTCATAATAATCTTCGTGTAGTGGACTTGCAACATTTCTTAAATAAAATATGTCTGGAAACACTACATAAATAATATATATATCGTTTTTTATAAGTAGGGAGAACCTTAGGCCAGTCGCAGCGCAATGCCACAAACGTACAACTGTAAATGCGACAGGTTATGGGTTCGATTCCCACTCGAGGAAATAGAATGTTTAATATTTCCATTTCTTTGCTGTGGTATCGTGTCAAAGCGCGCCTTTGAGTTCTGCCACTCAACGCGCAATGCCACCAAAATTTTAAGGAAAGTGGGAAACAAAAGTATCTTAATGGAACCAAGTATCTTTACACTAGATTCCCAAGTTCGCCCTGCTTATCCTTTTAAGTGCGGGGTTACCGCAGTGTCCAAAAAAAGGGGACTTTGTTCTATTTATAAGTCCGTTGATTATAAGAACGGGAACGAGGTGTAGCTCCTAGGTCTACGCATGGGCAGGACGCAGCCATTATTTAATTAATAATATACCCTCAATATAAAGTCATTCTATTCTTTATTTTTTGTTCAAAATTGTAAGGTGGTTGATAATTAAAATAATTATAAAACACTATATGATAAGCGAATTCCTTGATTTTTCATATTAACATTTATTGGTTCTTACAATAAATAGATAGATAAATAGATACTCACCGTCTATTTCCTTAGATATATGAATAGCGTTTGCACCACGAATTCTTTCTAAATTTTCCCTTAGTTTTTTATTCTCGATTTCCAATTCTTCAACTCTGAATCTGTCCGAGTCTGGGTTAGATGGAGGCGATGATAAACGATCTGTGGAAATTACTTTTTTGTTAACCTTCATGATGTAGAGGGGACCTATTTTTAAAACACTCCGTTCTCCATGCATCTCCAAATTTTCGAAAGATTGCACGTTGAGTGGCTGAACTAAACGCTACGTCTTGTATTGTTAATAATAATACATTAAGTATAGTTAAATATTAGTGTAATCCTTGCGGGTGAAGCCGCGAACGAAACATTACTCTATTCAGTAGTAATAATTTCACTTTCACAGATTTACGCTATTTAAATATAATCATTCCCCCGAGTGAGACCGAACCCACAGTCATCACAAATATACTCAGACACTGCCACTGAACCACAATGGTATTTATTTATTTATTTAATAATGAGCTTACTCATGAGCCTTTCTTCTAAATCCGCCGCTCTTTTGGAAGTTCTAGATAATTCCCCTTGAAGTATTGATATTCTGTTTTGCATTCGTAGAACGAGACCAGCATCCGCCATCTTTGAATAAAAGTATACGTTTATTATCATCATAATTGGGGCCAGTAGTGGCGCAGGAGCACAAAGTGTGACTAATAAAACCGACTGATTGTGGATTCGATCCCCATTCGACGAGATGAAATATTTATTTAAATTTATATTTCCATTTCTTCGCTCTGATGTCGAAGCAAAGCGGGGCGTTGAGTTCCACCACTCAACATGCAAAAAAAAAAATCCAGAATTCGGCGGAATGTAGGGAACGCAGTGTCTTAACACTAGGTTCCCTCTGCCTACAACCTAAGAGCGCAAACATTTTTAGTTATTGTTTTGGGGAACATATATTATTCAATTCAACATACAAATAATGACATGAAAATAATTTATCGAATCATAAAAAGAAAAACAAAAATATACGAAAAAATATAAAATGTAACTACTCATTACACAAGCATTATCGCTTTAACCTCGCGACCCCGCCAGGCAACCTTAAACGGTCGCGTCACATTCACACCCTAGTGCCCCTGCGTCACGACGGCCTCTTATTTATTTTTAGAATTTTATCGAAGGGATTATTCTAGTTTATACTTAATTTTTTAATTAGCAAATAGGATTGTGATCAGTCAGTATTGTGTAATCACACACATTCATACATATAGCCCAAGATCATAGAGAAGCCAGACTTACGTCATTTTAGCAAAACTGAAATTTTGAGGACTATTAAGATAGTATGCCTACTCACTAACTTGAAATTGGGGCCTTTTCAGAGGTAGCCCAGAGAACGATATATCTCTGTTTGGGAAAATGATTAAGCCATCGAATTGGTCTGGGACGCCAAGACGCGCAAATAATTACTATAAATATAAAATTTTCTACATACCGGCATGGGCCCGTTATGGGCGCCTGCGGACCAATTAACCGCTTCAAGGGCGGGACGAGAAGTCTCCACCGATCGCACTGAACCATAGCCGAAATCCTGAAACAAAAGTATATAAAAAAATTTACGTAACGAAACTACGGTTGTTTTTTTCTTCTGTATAATAAGTTCTTTGTCAGAATGTAAGTGCTAAAAATAATATTACATGAAGGAGATTTGTACAAGTTATACAATTATAAATTGGTTCCATACCCCCTAAACTAGGAACAAACCTGTTTTTTTGGGACATGTGTGTTTCTTGAGTTTCTAACTTTTTTGTTTGAAGTCTTTCGATATGTTTTAGCTAAAGAAATTGAAGATATCATTTCGTTTTTTTTTGTAGTCTAGTCAAAAATAAGCCACTCCGCTGTTTACGGTTTATTTATATGAAATACATTTCATTTAATTCATTGTCACACTTCCCGTTTACTAAGTCATAAAATAAAAATATACTTAAGTAAATGATCAATTGACCCGATTGAGGAATCAAACCCACAACTAATCGCGTGTAATAGTGGTTCTTTTTTACATAAACTTAGACTAAAAACATTGTCGATATAGAGTGTCTCTGTTATATCCGAGTGTATTATCAAACTGCTTGCTGAACGTCTTAAGGTTCCATATATCTCTGTCACTTCTTTGAGTCGTTGACGCACCATAGTTTTAAAATTTAGAGATAAAATTGTAGGGGACTAAGAATGGTCACTTAATGCCAGACAAGAAATGATAGTATCATAGTGCAGGACGAGGATAACTTAAAAAAATCATATCACTACAATGGCCGAGTTAAACTCCATTTTTAAAGACTGTTTCTGATAATCCTGTACCACCAGTGTTGACGAATTCCTCTATAATATCACTAATCCTTGGCCTAAAAGAATTATGAAAAAGTAATTGTTAATTTTTACTCCTCAAATATTTTTATCTGGACGTTTTATGTTGCTTATATCTATATTATTTTGGGTTTTTTTATTTATTTAATATTTATATATTTTATAAACATTTAAACTGATTTCTTTAGCTTCCAATTAATACTACTTTGATTTACTAATAACTTGTATGATAACTTGAATAATATTTCACACAAATAAACTCTTAATTAAAGTTCCATTTAAGTTCTAGTTTACTATTTACTTAATTGACATTTTTATATACGTTGACAATGACAGTTATGTGTTACAATCAATGTTGCTATTATCTACAACCTATATTTTTATAAGGCCTTATATTTACAGTTTTTTATTTGCAATATGTAAATGTATTTAATGGTTTAAAATAAGAATAAATAAAATAAATAAGTATATTTTTGTTAATTTATTGTAGAGAATAGGACGTCAGCCACTCTGTTTGAGGCATGATTATTTTCATTTCACCGCACTGGTAGACAAAGCGCAGCAATGATTTTCGCCACATTACGCACAATGTCTCAAATTCAAAGTGGAAAATCGATAATTTTGACAGTGCTCTCTCTACTTTCTCTACTTTATTCTCTCTTTTTTAAGCTCTTTCTTTACTTTATTGTTATTCGGGATAAAGCGTGAAGTTGGACTTACATCTTCAACAGTAATCTCTTGTTGTGAATTAGTGCTTGCATCTGATAGAGAACGTCTATGTTCCTTTGGTGCAGGAACCCTGAATAAAAAAATATCTTTACAAATAAAATTTAAATATTATTAATTTTTGCATAGTGCGGCGTTGAGTTCCCCCACTCAAGCACGCCACGCAATGCCTCAAGAATTCGACGGAAAGTTGGGAGCGAAAGTGTAGTAACAGTAAGTTAAACGCAAGTTCTCTACCCTACCTACCCTACTCTGTGCCGGATACAGCGTGTGCACTTAAAAAAAATATTAACTTTTATTACTAGCAACAAATATACCATCATGACGCAGCGAAACACACGCTACTTTAAACTTAAGCGAGAAGGTGATGGTTCCAATTTCCATTCGCGGGAACGAATTAATTTCATTTTCTCGCTCAGACAACAAAAAAATGGCATTGAGTTCCTCCACTCAAAAACAAATTTAGCGACGCGTCATAAAACTAAATTCCCTCTGACTTATAATTCAGCCGTAAAAAATAAACATAAGTTAAAGAAATATGTCCTGAATGCCATCCCATCACATTAAATAACAAAATTTAAACTCCATTTTAAACTCCATACCTCTGCATACAATCCAATCGTTCTTGCAGCTCATACTGTGACGACAATAACTTCTGTCGACTCTGCCTCTCCGATTCCAGCTCTAGGCATAACGCCCGTTTCTCCGCCTCGTGTTGTTTGTCACGTTCTGTGGAGAAATGTCAGTGATTTAGTTGTAGGTTCAAATACCGCACTCAGTAATTTAGTTGCAACTTCAAATACTGCACCATGATGGTCTCAAATATTATAATTAAAGTGTTTGAGACATTTGTGGTGCAGTAGTAAAGTTTATGTCATAAGAGAAAAGAAAAGAGTACATATATAGAGAAAAAAAAGAATGAATGAAATGAATGCAGCAACAATAAGATAAAATAAATAACTATTTTCTGATAACTTAACTGTACATATGTTTGTTCTTAATAATATATCTATTTCGATTATTGTTAGTATTGTCGAGTATTTATTTGGCACATACAAATTATGCACAAGTACTATTTTAAATTGCTTGTAAACTGGGAAACATATATTACTCTCTGTTTTTTTTTTCACAGAAATACATAAAAAAAGAGTAATAATTGTAAATAATTGTATAAAATATATAATAAATACCCTTCCAGAACTGAGCTCTCAATTCAAATTCTTTTGACCAAAACTCATGGTTATTTTCCACTTCGTCTGCTTCGTTTATAATCATTTCATGTGGTACCACCATTTTTGTTTTATTAATGTGTACACAATATCACAAATTTATTCTTATTATTATTATTAAAAATCATCTAAATAAAATTGTTGCAGTTTCATCAATGGGCAGATTTTTAAATTTATATTTACTTATTTTCATGTTTTCACTTCGTTTTACTATTTACTTAAGCGGGAATCAAACTTAAAATCATTATGTCCCATCAAATATATCCCAAATACGCCACGATGGTGTTCATAATTTGTATTACACAACATATGCATATAATATATGCAAACATACTGTTATTATTATTAATGGTCACGCCACGTTCTAAACTCAAAATAAGGTATTTTCACATAAAAAAACACTAAAATAACATTAAAACACGAAAAAGACACAAAAAGCGCACAAAATAAAATAAATTAAAACACATTCAGGTTAATTAGTGAGTGAAATAACAAACACTGCCGCCTTATCATTAGATTAGGAATCTAATCTTAATATAATATGTTGGTGAAGATATTAATTCGTTCTTGATTTGTATTAATGCGATAAAATATACTTTTAAGGTAAAAATTTCGACTCTTGGTTAAGAAGTTAATGAAGGTTGTGGATTCAATTTAAATTTATTAAATAACTAGCTTAGTGACTAGTGGTTTTGTTTGCGTAGAGTAAACTTTTTTTTAGTCTAATTTTTTAGCTTCACGCGTTAAAAAAACGAGAACCTTACCTTCAATAGCCAATTCATAATGTTCCTTATTACTCTTCAATTCATTGGCTAATTTTTCGCTCTCTGCTTCAAATGCTTCTTTATTCTTCTTGTATACATCTTCTAGAGCTCTCTTCTCTTCTACCAACTTTTTTTTACTTTCTTTTTCTGTTGTTATTTCTGAACGTAACTCGTTTAAGAGATTGTCTTTGCTTGTGATGTCTACTTTGAGAGTTTTAGCCTCCATCTCTATAAAACGGAGTGATTCAAGTTTTGACCTGTTAATTAAAACATTTTTTTATTAATATACATCGTCGCTTCTAACTGTACGACAGTCGCGACAAATTTAAGTGGGTTCAATTTTCACTCGTGCGAATAAATATTTTTATTTCTTTGATCTGATAACAAGACATCCCGTCACCCATCACGTTATGTCTCAAAAATTGGACGGTAGGGACAGAGTATATCATTACAAAATTTCTTCTATCTAGCTTCTGTGTGCGCAATACAGAGTGAAGCTAGACTAAAGTAATTTATATAACACTCCTTTAAGATCTTACTAAAGAATTATATTATTTATACACTATAATTATAATTTCAGTCGATATTTTCTCAAAAGAAAAAAAATTAAACTTCAGTAGGCAAAGGGGACCTAGTGTAACCTAGACATTCGTTCTCTGACAAAATGTCGAGTGGTGAAACTCAACATGGGGTTCTGTCTCGTTACCAGAACGAGGGAATGAAAATATTGATACATATTTCATTACATATGTTGACAGTTGCTCACTTGTGCCGCGACTGGCCCACACTTGGGACTTGAACCCACAATCATTTACAGTCAGACGCTGTGGAACTGCGGCACTGCGTCATCACTAACGGTACCCAAAAATTAAATTTTATTTATTCCAATTTTCTCTGTTAAAACAAACTATGGTCCAATTCTTGAATAAAAAATATACAGTTAAAACTCACCTCAACTCATCTATTTGCGCTTGCAACGGCTCTATTTTCTTCGCCTTACTCTGAGCGTCTTCCAATCTCTGTTGTAGACTTATAATTTTATTTTCCAAGCCTTTGTTTAAAGTTTTGACGTGATCTAAGCTCCGGGCTTCGATACGTAAGCGTTTGTAGAGACGACGCGCGTGCCAGCGACGGATCTAAGAAATTTAATAACAAAATAATTTAATTTTAAAATAGCCGAGCCGAGCAGGACTTTTGGAAGCATCTGTGCCGCGTGTGCTGCAGAAATAGTTAAATGTATTTAAGTACATTGTTCTACAAAAACATTCAGTTTCATTAGTTATAAAAAACACAAAGTAATACGTACCGCAGCCTGACATATAACAATTTGATGTCGCCTCTTGCTTATGCGTCGCCTCGCGAGGAACCCGCGAGCGTGTCGTTGTAGCCCGATAGTCTGTGCAAATATATTATTATTATATTTTTTATTTATACACAAGATTTTACCGACGAATTATTATTATTATTATTATTAGATTCACGCGCAGAGGCACAAAGTTTGACTGTAAAATCGACTGGTTGTGGGTTCGATTCCCATTCGAGTAAATTATATTTATTCAAATGTATATTTTCATTTCTCTGCTTTGGTGTTAAGGCCAAGCGCGGCGGCAAAGAAGTATCTTGACACCAGGTTGGTTCCCTCTGCATACCCTGCTGTATGTGGAATACAGCGTGAAGCTAGTTTTGGTTCTATTTTCTTATATTTCACTTTGTATTCCACACAGCAGACTAGGCAGACGGAATCTGAGAACATTGTGTTAAGAGACTTCCATTCCCCACTTTCCGCCGAATTCTATGGGCACGCACGCACGGCAGTAAAGCGCGGCGTTGAGTGGCGAAACTCAACGCCGCGCTTTACTGTGTTGTAATATTAAATATTTTCCTTCCTCGAGTGAAATCGAACCCACAACCTGCCGCGAGAAGATCGCTAGTAAATAATAAACAAGAAACTTACAAGTTTCAATATCTTCTTATTCTTATACAACCGTCGGGCCATGTAGCCGCGAGCACGTGCTTGTATTGATAGGACCAGGCTTCTAAGACGAAGGTAGCGAGTTCGAGCCAGCCACCTTCGTATTGTCTTCTGAATTTTAATAGCGGCTCGGTTTCGACGGATCTCTTGGACTTTTCTGTTTGGAAGAATTAAAATTAGTAAGTTTCATAATAAAAGTATAAAAATTTTAATGTGGCAATATTTGAACAAAACAAAAAAAACTACTTAAAGTTTTATAAGACGTTACCTCCTCACTAAATATCCTCTTGCCCTCGCCTGCATTCCTCTCAAGGCCGCAGTGAGTCGTTTGTACCTCCGCCGGGCTAAGAATCCGCGAACACAGCTTTGGACACGCACGCAGTATAACCTTTGCAAATCCGCTCGCACTTTCTCTAAGTACGCCACCTGAAATATATAAACTTTATTAATATAACTCAAATCTCCTCCAAATCCTCCGCAGCCACATACACAACACATTCATCCGAGGCAGTGTCATGGGGTCCGAGACGTAGCGCGGGGACCAGGCTGGACGCCTGTTCCTGGAGTGAGACCTCCCAGACGCCCAAGGAAGCGATTGCTGATGTCATGATGCAGGACATGAGAGCCAATGGACTAACCACTGAGGATATTGAAGACACGTATAAGTGGAGAAGTTGAGTTGAATTGAGTCAGAATTAAAAACCTTATAATCTACGCCGTGAGCTTCTATGTGCCACTGCGCCACGACAGTTAAATAAAATGGTCTTAATTTATTTCTCTTCCACATTCTCCTACAATGAAATAATAAAAAGCAGACCCCTCGTCTTGATAAAGTGTATATCTCTTAAACTGCTAGTCCGATTTTCATAAAACATACTTAAGTACCATCGACATGAACAGGGCCTTCTAATAAAAAACGTATTCGAATCCGGACTACGGAGCCTCAGAAAGACAGGTCAAATTTATAACACCCCTCTTTTTGCGCCGAAAATTTAAAAAAATAAAAAGAAATTACCTGTCCTGCTCTAAAAAAGATTTTGGTTGCACCAAATTGATATTTATCCGGATCTTTGACGTGTTGTTCTAATATTTTGGAGCAAGTTTTCCTAATGTTCGCGCGATCGATGTCCTTTGAGCGACAGAGGAGGCGATATCTGGAAAAGAATAATAGAATATATTATTTATGTATAAAAATTACAAAATAAATAAAACGTAAAAATTGTATATTCATAATTTTAAAAGTTAATATCTGATTTAATAAAATTAGAAGGGAATAAAAATCTTCATTAAAATCAGAATTGTGGTCATTGAAGCCGTTTGCTCTATAAAATATATTAAAAGATAGAAATTCTTTGTAAATATATATTCAAACAAAATTTTTCTTAGAGGTGTAATAATGAATGGCTGTTTTTGTATACAGGCTGGAAGTGTAAGCAACACTTTAAATGAAACCACACTTTCAATAATTAAGAATTTAAAAAAAACCCCATAAACAAAAAAGTTATTTTTTCAAACAAAACAAATAATAAAATAATCGTTTTAAAATAAAACGCCATTTGTAAAGTATGACATTAACACGCACACTAATGCTTAGTAATATTTTTGTAGTATTATGTGTATGTGTGCGTCACACGAAATACAGGAAATAAATCGTGAAACGAAAAAAAATCCTATGTCTAAACTGTTGAGGTATTTCGATTAATTTCTTTAGGTATTAGTTTGAAATATTTTAACATATATACTGTTTCCGTAAAAGGATTGCTGATACTTCCTTATAATTCTAACCATATTTTGATATTAATTTCACTATTTACCCCTTACAGACTGTTTTCAAGCGTGAAAATAATAATTTGATTAATATTAGGATTGCCTTTAAAATTTATGAATGCTGATTAAGATTCAAGACTCGAAGTAATTACTGACCTTTGAAAGAAGTCCTGATACAACCATCTCGATGGAAAACCGGCGGATGATATTCTTATGGTCTCTAAAACACCACACGCCCTGGAAAAAAAATATAATACGTTTAACATAAAACTATCGTGGCGCAGCGGCACAACGTCTGACTGAAAACACGAGGGTTGTGTATTCATTTCTAATAACAAGACAAAATGCAGCCTTGGATTCCGTCCTAAACTTTGGGTAGTGCATAAACGTGCTTAACATTAAGGTAACGCTAACACACGATGGTGACCGTGACAGTGACCCACCTTAACTGATGCACAGCCCTCGCAGCGTCGAACTGGAACGCCTGCTTGGTGTCGTTGGGTTTAATGCACCTGACATAGTGCGGCGTGGTGGCGGACAAGGTGGCCATTAGTGCGGAGAGCGACGCGCGGAACTGAGCGCCGACTGTTTGTTTTTGACCTGAGGCGCGGCGCGGTGGTTGCTGGAAGTTAATAATATTATTAACAGTGTTATTACATACTGTGAATGTAAAGATATTTTAGATAATAAATGCAATTCTTAACGAAACGGGACTCGAACCTGCGTCTCTTGGAATCTGTCCAAAGCAAACTACATAGTTCGAACTTCTTATACGTGCGGTTACAGCTAGATGGTAACAACATAAAAAGTTAGTTAATATTTTGGACGTGGCTTGAAAACAACATATAGCTTTGTGGCGAATTTGAAACGACTTGTTAATAAGCAAATAGCGCAAGCTCTAAGCCGCTATATCCAAAACTTCAATTTTACTACAAAGTAACTTTATAAGGTAAAAATAATCTCATACAAAATTACTCACAGTAAGACTCCCCAAAGGCATTGAAGGCGTGGTCCTCCTTCTAGAAGGCGGTGGTAGAGTCGCCGACTGATCCATAGGCGTCTCCGCGAATATGACGTGTATGAGACGACAGGTGGTCGCAGATTTGATACATTCCAATTGTTCTTCTAACACTGTATCTCGATTCTTCTCGAGAAAACCACCACATTGGTACTCTACATTATCGGCGAAATGTTTTATTATGAACGCTGAAAGTAAATTAAGAAAATGCGATTTTAATTCAAAATATAAGGAAATGTATAAAAATTAAGTAGAAGCTCTTAGTTCTAATAGGCGATTAAGATCTATGTTGAAACTCTTATATCCTTGTTACAACTTCTTTCTTACGTTTCTAAATACTTTTTTTTCCCTTAGTCTATGAATAATGTTTAAAAAAATATTAAAACATTGTATATGAGCTTTCGAACTAGGGAACTACGATAACAACCAAAAAAAATATTTAAACTACAGCCCAAGCAAATATCACAGGTGCAAAAAACACAACCTCAATATTTCTCTACCAACCTGCATTCCCAAATCTGGGTTTCATAAAATGCGGGTACTTAGCACATTTGTCGTGTAATTTGGCAACGAATCCGGGATCTGAACCTTGTGGTACACGACACTCTTCGTCTAATAACGCTAATACACCCAGACGGTCCTCTATGAGGTTGATGCAAGGTTGATTGTCGTAGAAATCTATCATTTTCCATGATATTTCTTCCTGGGAATGTAATATTTATGATTAATATAAGTATAGTGTATATCTATTATATAAAATTTAAAATGACTCACTATTTTTTTTCAGTGCACAATGTAATGTGAAGTAGTTTAACATTATTTTCATTTCACACATAGATTTCATCTAATAGGGTAAGGTAAGGCAATACTAATAACAACTTTTAACTTCCGCGTTTTTGTAGGACAAATAGAAAGAGGTAAAATTAAGAAACTACATAATACCTGCCTGTTATAAACGCGTCTTATATGATGTAATTGTACACTTTGCCCAAACATACTGTCAAAAAACCCCAGTCAGAAATTACCACAATCCGTCACAATTATATACGGTATATTAGTCAGAAATGCCAATTTTCTTTACTTACTAATATTTAAACATATTTAAAAGAATATATATATATAAAATAATTTACTACCTTAATATACTCATCTTGTTCCAATTTAAAGACATGCGAGTTGAACTGCTGTTGTAATTTTTCATTTGCATAGTTAATACAAAACTGCTCGAATGAATTGATTTCAAAAGTTTCAAAGCCATAAATATCCAAAACACCTGTAATAAATTTTTAAAAATTATAAAATTAAATGCATTCTTACACCGTTGTACCGTATACTATCACAAAAGATTAGAGATATTTACAAAAAAATATAGAAAAACTAGAAAAATAAATAGCTTGATTCGGTTTCTTACAAAATTATTTTTTTAGCGGAGCCCAATGTCATATTTTCTTTCATTGTCTGTTGAAAATAAATTACTTCCCCACTCTGTATACAACAAAAATATATCAATAATAAAATGCTTCTTTGCACACCCTGTGTCTAAAACACACCCAAAAATAACAATCAGGGTTGAGTGGAAGGCATTTTATTCATATCAAAAAAAAAAGAAATAAAATACTTTCTGCTCATCTTGTATCAAACGCTCTATCAAATTACACCCAAAAAATTCACTCAAAAACACTTACCAATAAAATGTTTTTTCGCGCACCCTGTATCCAACGCCCGGTTCACCCCGTGGACGAGCCACGCGAATAGCTCCCCATACATCCTCTTGGCCAGGGCGTCTCTCGCGAAGGCCGCCTTCTGCACATCCATGCGGGACAGTATGACCTCGTGAGCTGATGCTATGCGACGGTGCGTTAGCCACCGAGATAGTTCCGGCTTTGATATCCCGAGTAGTGCACATACTGTTGTTAGGTGGGGGTCTTCTGACTGGAATTAAATATAAAAAACGTGATAAAAACTTTTTTTTTACATTAAAGTTTACAAAATCAGCTTCACGGAGTACCCCGCATACAGCAGAGTAGGCAGAGGGAACCTCGTGTTAAGACACTCCGTTTTCCCCTTTCTGCCGAATTCTGGGAGTTTTGCGTGTTGAGCTGGAGAACTAAACGACGCGCTTGTATTAAGGTTTACAAATCTAATTAATAATTTTATTGTTCAATTTAAACAATGCCATAATTAGTGATATGAAATATTTCTTCATATTGATTTTAAATAAGAGTGATGAAAACAAAAAATCATCTCCCAAGCACATCTTGCTGAGCAAACAAAAAAAAACACATCTCCCAAGCAGCGACCAACGCATTCGCGTTTCCGTCCGTCTCAAACTCTATGCACAACAACAACTTCTCTTCCACCACAACCAAATCCACGACATTCCAAAAGACCAAAAAACGAGTAATATAAAAAGAAACCCATCACTCACATCTATATAAGCCCCTTCACCATCGGTTTCATCGTCGGGATCCGCTATGAGCTGTACATTACCGAGATGCAAGATCGCCGCGAGCACCATGAACATGTTTTGTTGTTCCGCGTCTGTTATACCTGCGGATAGGCAATTTTCACTAATGAAAAAAATAGATTAAATATTTCAGCTTGGTTATGCATTAAATAAAACCTAATTTGAGTGTTTTGGGAATTGAGTCGACTGACGTATTTAAAAGTTTTTTTTTAATTTATTTCACAACTAGTCACACATTTTTGCCCCGGTGCCATTTGTTGTGCTTGCACTTGAACTTGTTTTCATTAAAATAATAACTCACCTAGTGTAGTAAGTGCATTTTTAGTTTCATTAAACGCTCGTAGATCATCAACGCCGTCTATCTCGGGACTGCCACCTTGATTTAAATAGTGGAACGAATCTTGATGGTCTGTGAATAAAAGTTATAATTAATTGTATTATATGCAGAAATTGATAAATTTGGATTCGATTCTCGATCACTAATTCATGTATTAGTTTAGAGATATTTTTAAGACTGCTAGAAACCTATACAAAAATGTATTCTGAATCGAATTCGGTAATTATTGGTTCGAGTGTTAGTCAAATTCAAATCCATTTCCAAATTATATCACGCTTTTATTAGCTTCGGTGGTATGTATTTGCGACAGAAATTTTGACCCCGAATGTAGGTAACATGATTAAAAATACTTTGGAAAGAAAAACTAATATACACGTGTTTTCTGGACTTTTCTTTCCTTCTGAATCGCTCCCTATCTCTCTCTCTCGCTCACACACTACACACACACATACAACATTACACACATCACCTTTATGATTCTCTCGCTTACTCTCTGATAGACCACTCAGGATTTATCTAGGAAACAATATTGCCTCTTTACTCGCATATTATCTCGTCTCCCCCTATCTTGAACACTTACAAGCATTACCTTTTGTTCAGAAAATACTTACTACTCCCACACTATATTTCTCTCTCCCCTTTCTACACTCACCTAGCTTCAGCTCGGGCATATAGTCCGCAGCCGCACACAACTGGTAGAATATGTGATAGTTTCTCTCCCCAGAACTCTGGTAGACCACCCTAGATTTCTCCAGAAGGTACGTCCTCATGCTGGCGCCGGATATCCTGTATTGTTGATCGAAATGGATCTCTATGAACTTGCCGAATCTTGATGAGTTGTCGTTTCTTGTTGTCTTAGCGTTGCCTATTGCCTAGAATAGTAAGAAATACATACTCATAGTGTTTGAGTGTTGATTTCCAGGCCGGAGGTTTAATTTTTGTTGATGAAATATAATTTATTGTTTATTGTTATCTGCATGCATCTGTTACATATAGCGAAGTAAGAGAAAAGAGTTTATTGTACACTCTTTAACTTCCTAAAAGACAAAGATGTCACAAACTATATTTTAGCAATGTGGAAAGTAAGTCAAAAAACTGTTATCGTCATATCAAGACTTGTTCTTTTTTGTTTCAATATTCATCAAAAATAATATAATAAAAAAGAAGATTCAGTCAGATTAAAAATACCATGGTCTTTTACATGAGACCATAGCTTTAAAGAATCATCTTTCCCAAATTTCTTATAAAGACACAAAATCCATAACAAAGAAAATTAATAATCACCTCCATAATAGGACTTGAAGCTAGGACTTTACGTTCTACTTGTGTTTCGCTTGCATTACCACCAACAGCTGCAAAATACCGCATCGCGTATTTCGCTGAAACTGTTTTACCAGCACCAGATTCTCCGCTTACTAGAAAAAAAAATGTAAAAATGAATTTATTTATAAGTATACTTCCATTCCTCAATTTCTACAGAATTATTAAAACACTGCTTGTTGAATTGTTAAGCAAAACTCCACGTTTTGCATAGTCAGCAGAGCGAGCAAATAAAAAAATTCCAATATTTCTTTTCCTCCCGAGTGAAAATCGAACCCATAACACAGTGTCTATAGTGTCTTAGTGTTCGGAAAATTATATTCGAAACAAAACCAACCTATAATACTCTGATCCTGTCTTTCCCTTTCCAATTTAGTGTAGGCTTCTTCAGACACAGCAAATATATGGGGATCAAGATCACCCATGGACTGACCGCGATACGCCATGATTGTTTCGTCACCTGCAATAGTTAGTGTATACAATCATTTTTGAAAAATATCTCAATTATGTCTTCCATCTAAAAAACCACTGTAAATAATACAAATTTATTAAGCTGATAATGTGAATGAAAAATGTAAAATATAAAGGTTTGTTTGTAATTCTACTCAATGTTACGTTTATACTTGAAATATTTTTACTTAAAATATCGTTATCGTGCCTATGAAAAAAACAAAATAACACATTAAATTTTAGTATTTTATTAAGATTACATAAGCCACCACATACTGTATTAAATGTCTGACAATTTAAATGTCTAATAATTGTGTGAAATGTGGAGAATAGAGAGAATTAGCACTTAATTATCTTTAAAATACATACCATATATGGGCAAATCATAATATGGGTTGATGGCAACCAGCACAATACCGCAATATGTGTATATTGCATTACGATCACAAAATCTGAAACAAAACAAATATGCATGAAAAGAAGATCAAATTAGGAAGATTCGGAAGTCTACTTGTGGTCTACTGAGTAGGCCATGATGATTTCTAAGGAAAAAAAATATGTTTATAAACCAAAAAAATCAAAACAATTTATTTATTTTAATATTTTAACGTATTGTAAAATAATACATTTAAAACGATAAATCAATAATCAAATATGTTTTTACAAGATATACTTTTAAAAAATAACTTTGTTGTTTGTGCAAGGAAAGCCAACTTTACTAATGTACCTACTTGTATATATTATATCATATAACTCACTGTATCACATCTGTTTGTACAAGTGTTATAATATTCATACATATTTAAAAGGCAGATACCTGATAAAATATTTTAAATTCTTGATAATAATGTATGTATTTAAACTCTCTAATTCCAATTATTTAAATGTTTGACATAAATATAGTTTAATATTTTTTTTTCAAGTATAAAACAATATAACAAATATATTTATAAGCATATAGATTAGAAATAAAACAAATGATCATAGTAAACACACAGTTATCTGTACGGATGTATTTCAAACCTACGATCTTGGATAAAATGGTCAAGGCCACATTAGATATAAAGAAAATATCTTTTTTCAGCTTCACACATCCCGCAAATATAGAACCTAGTGTCAAAACACTCCGTTCTCCTCTTTCCTCCTATATTCGTCGCATTACGTGTTGATTAACGGAACTCAACGTCGCGCCTTATCTTACCTGACTTTAAGATTATGTAAAACGGCCGGTTCGTGCAGGTAAGAGAGCGACGTCAGGTCATTTTGACCGATGAGCAGTGAAGGGTTACGTAGTGGTGGTAGTTTCGTTTCGTCTGTTATCTGGGAATAAATTTTACGGTAAATAAAGCTCAAGGGTACATAGGAATTATGAAAATATAATTTTTTGTGAAATATTTGATACCAATGTTATTAAAAATAACATTAGTAGGTAAGTAAAAGGTTTTCTAACACTAGGTTCCCCAGTTTCCTCTGAATACCCCGTTATGGGCGGGATCCAATGTGAAGCAAGAATTAATTATTTAACACAATTTCGATAGATCTCTATCAGAATACCAAATTTTATGTATGAAGCCCTAATAGTCAAGGAGAGCAGTCAAGTAGAGCTTCACTTCGCTTAATTCGTTCTCGAAGATTTAGAAGTACAATACTTATCAATAATCAATACATACTTTAATCTGTCTAATTTCGCCAGTTTGGTCTATTTTCACTATAAGCACGCCGGATCGATAGTCGCTGGTAACTGTGGCACCCTCCCAAACCTTCACTGGGTGTTCCACCCAGATTCGGGCGTCCTGGAAAATAAAATATTTATTTTATTATAAAACAATAAAAAAACGTTATACAAAAATATATATTATAATAATCTATTTTTATATATATGGTGTACGTATAATGTGTAGTTAATTTTTTAATATAGAAAAATCTGATTTTAACATAAACGCCCCTCTTCCATCACCTCATTCCAAAAGCCGTTCATATGAATATGTTGTACATGCTAAATCTCTTTGCATTTCAGAGTTATCTATCCACATTATATATAGTCTAAGTGCTTAACTAAAATGGTTCGACTTAAGGTTGTACATAGAAATGATGCCCTTATTTTTAATTCATTCAGTATATAATCCATGCCTCAAAATTTAAATGTTTAAAATAATAATGTGCTTCTCCATTTATAACGCATGTAGGAGGGTGGTAGAGGAACCCTCCAGAATCCGGCAGAAAGTGGAGAACGGAGTGTCTTAACACTAGATTCCCTTTGCCTACCCTGCTGTTTGCGGGATACAGCGTGAAGCTGATTTTTTATTGTTAAGTCATACAATAGAAGAAAGTAAATGTATTTGCGTAGAACAGAATACTCATTAATATTGATTGTATTATACAACTCGTGAGTTATGCAACGCTAGAAGTCTGCAGCAATCACTCAATAGGAATACTAGTTCACTGCCCTTGTGAATGAAATAAAAAGATGACAATTATTATATACTTTTTTTGATGTTAAGACACTATACTTCCCAATTTCCCTCAACTACTAAACTAATGATTTGTAACAGACTTTGTTCCAAAATGAATAATCTTTTTATTTTTTATCAACGAAATTTTTAATTTAAATATCTATCGATAGTTCATCCATTCTTTGTTTCTGTTTTAGAGATGTTTTCTCAAAATTCCTTTCTTAGTTCTCACTTACATCGATCTAAGACCAGCAAGCAGATATCGCTGTGGCTTTAGGATCTTTTTGGCAAAGTATATTTGGATTGATATATTAATCAACATATATTTGTAGTTAGTAAATAAACGAGGGTTCTAAAAATAGCATCACTAAATCATTTCCTACCAATCGACGCATTCATTCGTTTAAAAGAGAATAAAAAGACTGAAAAAAGGAAAAGCTTATAGGATCACTTTGTTGTCCGTCTGTCAAGACCATATATCTGGAGATCTCGTGGAGTTATTCAGATAACATCAAATATTTAGGTGTATATTCCCTAGGACCATAAATAAAATCCAACCTTCTATGTCAAGAACAAAAAACACGAGCACTTATTATGCATCGATTTGACTGCATTTTGTGTGAATTTCACCGCGTAATCAAAACTCAACAAAACAGGGTTAGTTCCGCGTAGCTAGTTTTGAAATTTGGCAGAACTTACAATAAAAAAAACCAGACAAGCGCGAGTCGAACACGCTTTGAAATATACCCCCCATTTTCTAAAAGGCATTACCGTAAAACACAACAGTATTTCTAATTAAAAGCTCACGTGTTCAACACGTTGAACAAAACCTGTATTAAATACAAAGTCAAATTAGTCCATCACAGCGTCAACGGACGGTCCGTTGAGCATACATGTATTGAATCCAATTAACGGGAATTAGCACACCCACATTGGTAAAAATCAATTAAATTACGTTATTTTATTGAGTTGACAAAGATAACAATTACTTAAAGATTATTATTTTGAGGCTAGCCGTGGGCAGGCGCTGGGGCACAAAAATCTGAAAGTTCTTTAATTAAGCATAACCTTTGGCAGCAAACTCAGGCGGCTTCGCCCGCTTGAACTATACGAATATTTTGAGAAATATATTTATGAAATTGTTTTCAATTTAGGGGGTGAATTCTAAAAAACCGAGAAACACCGTGTTCAATAAAATATTTTTAAGTCTGAATTTCAAATTTTATAAAGATCGGTGCTGATTTTTTGCGAAAGATTTTTTCATTCTACCCCTATTTCACTCCTTCAGGATTAAAATATTGCAAAATCCTGTCTTAGTTAGAGTGTCCACATTATGAAAATAAACATCTGTCCAAATTTCGCGTTTTCACGATTACCACTGTACGCAAAATTAACACAATGGTTACAGGTTCTGTCTGCCTAAACTGCTATTTGCTGGATCTGTATCCAGGATGTGTGAAGCTAAAGAAACTTTGAGAAAATGTTTAAAATACCAATATTTCAACCTGCCCGTATTAAAATCGACGAAAAACGTTTAAACATTATATCCCCAAGTTAAAATCTCGCAACGCTGACAGTAGGTTCCCTCTACCTACCACTCTATGCGAAAAAAGAGTGAAGGTGCTATTCTTACGACGTCGAATTTCACAACCCGGGACGCAATATCTTCAAAATCTACTGACATTATGTAATGAGCATGATAAGTCTTGCACCCTACTTAGAACACTAACACACAAAAAATACGCAAAAATAAAAAATCTAATACTAACTTCTCCTTGCGGCGAGAGTTGACGATATATTTCCATTTATAACATAATCATCAGAAAACAATAAACGTCTCACGTTGATGGGAACCTCAGGCACCAATGACAATTTTAAGATTGATTATAAAAAAGTCTTAGCTCAGTTATGTATATTGATAATTCAATTAGGATACTTTAACCTTATCATAAAGGGTAATATTTATTTACTTTTCCTAGACGTTAGACTAGAGAACTCTTCAACATGTAGTGTTTCGAAATTAAGAATAAAGTAGATAACGAAAAATATTAAACATAGGTTTTCTATAGTGAATAAATACCGAAAATGTCTTGAAATAAAAAATTGAACAAAAAAACGCCTATTATTTTTCATTAACATCCCGCTGTATCACACACATAGCAGGATAGGAAAATTCCATACTTTTTGTGCATCTTTGCCACGACAAATTCTGAATCATTATTTGGTCCTTTTCTACATGAAATTTAAAGAAATTACACAATTAACTATTAAATTAAAATTGCATAGATAAAAGATAACACTTACATTAAGTATGGAAATAAAAAATTATCTTATCACAGTTTTAATCATTGATTGTTTCATTAAAGACAGTTTGTATTTCCCCTAAAATACTTTCTTGAGTCTTAGCAGAGTCCGAGCATTAATAATGCAATTATAACATATTAAAGATAAAGTAAGCTGAATAAGCTAATACTGTGAATAAGATTATGACCCTTTAACCTTATTTTCATTTAGGTACATGTTTGTGGAAAGATCTAAAAAGTAATTAAAAAATAAAATGACTTCAAATACCTACAAATTACCTACTTAGTAGTTAATAGATTTAATATATCTGAATGTGTCACAGAAACGCATGGATACTAATATCTCAAAAACTACTACACAGCCCTTGATAAAACTTTCACTGTTACCTAAATTAAAATATCATCTAATTTATATCAAGATGGACTATCCCAATGTAACAAGAAATTTTGGGCAAAATTAGTACACACATAAAATTTCCACATATATATATATACTCAAATATTATCTAAAATTTAATACAATCATACTTTATACTAATATTATAAATGTAAATGCAAGTTTGTTCATTACACTTTCACATCAAAATTATTCCACCAATTATTATCATGTAAATTTGATATATTTTTAGAGGTCAAAGAGATAAAATGAAAGAGGAGAAATGTGATTAAAAATTAGCTACAAATCTAAAAATGACACAAAGATATTTGCTTTTTCCCCAGTACATCCATCAAAGTTCCAAAGGCGGAAATGGTGTCAATAGTGTCTGATCCTGGTTGAAATTCATATTGAGAATCAGAGACAGTACACTCTAGATGGAATCTAAATTGATTATGGGCTTGGAGAGCTTCAAGATATGACTCATAAGCTTAATACCTCTGTAACTGACTGTACCTGACTACCACAATCTTAAACACTGCCCATCCCCTTGTAATTATGAGTAATAAAAACACTGCAGTGGCACCTTTTCAAAGTTCAAGAGCATGAAAGTATGAGCACACCAAGTGTGTGCAACGATTTCCATGCTTCGACCTGAATGTTACCATATCCCATCACTTTCCATTCTTCATGAGTAGAAGATCGGTAAAAGATTGGTGTACTAAGAGCAAGGTTAGGTAGTCATTTGTAAGGAATAGTGCATGGGAGCTGACTATGTAATTAAATAAACACTATTAATACATTATCAGTATTAAGTGTTTTGGCATACAGATAAAAATCTAATGAGATTACTAATAAATTTGAATTAACTAGCTATTCCGTATGAGAAGTAAACTTTTATGTTTTTTTTAAATTATTTATCAAGTCTCCATCATGCAAGATTTTCCTAACAATCATACTATGATATGACAACTTTTCTTGACCCAAATCACATTAACATTGTGATGCAATCGTATGATCACAGAAAATTGTAATTGCAATAAAATTATGTGTATAAATTATTCATATTGTAAGGAGCAATATGAGTTCACACATTTGATTTACATCACTTTTTCATCACGTTAATTTATATCACTTATTACCATTTATATCCGTTTACATTAAAAATGAAATGTAGCTTGTAGTAAATCATTTTTGGATAAAAATTAAGAATTTCAATAATTTAAAAAAAAAATCAAAATAGAAACAAACTATAAAAACATTACCTTAGTGTACAATTCCTTCGTCGTCATTTTGAATAGCTTTTCGTGGATTAACTTAAATGAAACGCTTTACGATTATACCATTATTTCACCACAAGTCGGTAATTTTGAAAATTCATTTTATAAATAAGGTAGATTTACAAAATTTTTGCGAAAATAAAAAATGCGAAACACAAAACGTCACTAGCTCACTGACTGTACTGACATATGTCACAATTAAAGATTTTTATCGGCAAAGTTTATACGTCGAGTTCGTTGCACAATAAATTGCGTTTCCTTGAGAAAATATCATATTTTCCGGTTAGAAATCTTGTTATAATGGGACATAAATGTAGCGGCAAAAAATATTGAACATATAGTACAATTATCAACGATTCACACGAGTGTTGCCATATCTTAACTTTCTTATATAGGTCAATTGGATGCGTTCCATTTTACGTTTATTCTTATAATGTTAAAGGTCTTAAGAGTGTACTTTGCCTTTTAAAAAAATATAGCAATATATAAATATTTTTAAGTGAATATTTATATTGAGTATTTGAATGATAATGTATATTATTATTAAAATATTATACTTTCTGAGCATTGATTTGGACATGTAAAATAAGACAAATCATTTAGTTATAATTTTTTATTTATTGAACTCCTTATCAGTCGTGTAAGAATCTAATTGGAAAATCTACATACTAATCACTACAATTATTTGATTTGATTATATTAAAACATATTTGTTTATTGAATGTGATTACAATAATAGAAGGTTATATAATGCAGCTTCCAGATTATTTGCCATGGTCGATGATTCAATTGTTTTCTTGAGAAGGGAACCAGGTCTGGCAAGTTTCAGTAGCGATTTCACACAATGCAGTAAAAGTTTTACCTCTGGAATCGTAGTCTGCAAAGAGAATCGTTGAGTAAAATGAACAACAAAGGTTTTATTCTTCGATAATTTGTTTCATAATTTGTATTAATATATATTTTGGATATTCCATGGTTTAAGAATTAAATACCTTGGTAGGTACTGTATTCAATTTCTCTAATTTTATAATTGAGCAAAAAGGTTTTGAAACAATCTAAGAATGTCAAAAAATATTTAAAAATATCAAAAATATTAAAATTTATATTTACCAGAAGGTCCCCTCTTTCCGAACATGATGCCGTTCATAGGAGCGTTTTTATAATTCGCTTCACTAACACCCATCAAACAGAACAAGATGGTTACAATCAGTAAAGCGAAGGAAAGTTTGCTCAAAGGACCGAACATCTGTAAAAAACAGGAAAATGAAAATGTATTTTTGAGGTAAAAAATTTTCATATAAAAATCGATAATATAAGGTATAAGTTAAAGTAAGAAATAAATATAAATTTGTACTATTATTTAATAATATATTCTGTTATATTTAAAATATAGTAATCTGTGTTCTCCACCTCCATAAATTTTTGATCAACCAAAGATTAATATAAGAGAAAAGACATAAGGACAGAGAACATCAATTAAATTTAAATCAGCTTCACGCTGTATCCCGCACACAGCAGGATAGGCAGAGGAGACCTAGTATTAAGACACTCCGTTCTCCATTTTCTGCCGAATTCTGGACGCATTACGTGGTGAGTGGCAGCACTCAAAGCTATGCAAATGAATATATAAACGAAAATAAATATTTCACTTCCTCGAGTCACGTTACAGACAACATACAATGAAAAACCTTTAGTTAAAAATATATACAAATGAAACATGTCTTTGAACACACATAATGTTTGATATATTTAGTGTGTATTTACAATACACATAAAACGTACCTTTAGAGATATTAATATTTTTTGGTACTAGTAGCACTGTAGAAGACGTGATGTCAAATGATACGGGAAGACAATTTTCCCGCCGTTTTATAGCAACGAAATTGGAACATGGCGGCCGATGTCCGCTCACAATCAATTATAAGATTATTGGATACTGACCACATATTGACAGTGATAGCGTTAAAGCTCGAGGGATCAAAACTTAGTTAGTGCATAATATTTATATAATATTATATCTTCTCTGAGATCACAATTACATTATATTTTGCTTGAACTTTGAATTTACAGAATAATAATAATTTTATTTTCACAATTTTTCAACTTTTTTTTTAGCGTAAATTGATAGTAAATGTTTTGAATTGATTATACAAAACCAAATAGAAAACAATTAAAAGAAACTACAGTTTCAGCCAATTCAGTGAAACAATTATGTAACAGCAATGAGTCACCAATGTTTTTATTATAAGCACATACAAAATAAATTAAATTCAAAAAAATCTTTTTTTAAAGAAACCCTTCATTTAACGGGTCTAAAATGAAGAAAATAAAATTTTCTTTTTCAATTTTAACTTACAACCTCATTAAACACAATATGCTTGACCTTCTGGTCAAGCATATGTGGCCAGTAAAGAGCTTCGATCCGAAGTAGATAACGGCGTAGTCGACAGTGCTACTTTGCATTTTGTATACTGTACAAGCCCAAAATTGATACTCATATTATAGAAATGCACAAATAATAACTATCTGCAATCTTGGATAATCTGCCATATTGGATATAGAATGATTTCACATTATTTTGCGAATAGCCCTTAATGAGGCCTTTTAATTTGATATCCATATTGTTGAAGTGCATTAAAGATAACTATTCCGCCCTCATGGAGGCTAAGGGTGTGACGTCATGCTGCGTCTTGCCAGTCGACACTTGCAAACAAACTGCAAACGTTGGCTCGTTTTGCTAACTAGGAAAAGCACGGCGATGAATACTCCCAGTCACTACGTCTTAGCACTAAGTTTCCAGGGTCCCTCTGCCATCCCTACATCGCTGTGTGCGCCGGGATATAAATCTTGAAGAAAACGTGAGAAGATCAATTTATACAGTCACTCTGTACAAATATACCACAAATAATTAATAAATAACAAATATACAAAAGTACCTTTAAAATAAATTACCTAAGTATTTAAAATATTTTTAGAAAAAGCGACTGGCTGTGGGTTCATTTCTCAGATGAGATTAATTATGCGGAAAGTGAGAGAACGGAAGTGATTTTAGCCTATCCTGTGTGTGGTATACAGCGTGTAACCAAAAAAATATATACACAATTTTCTTTTTAAAATTCCTCTCTCGCTCGTGCTAAAGTGGAACACTAATCCAATACATATTCGTTTAAGCAAACAATTTGTATCATAATGCAATTTTTAGATGAAATTATATTTGTTCGTACAATAATTAATTTTATACGAGATTTGGTATATAACGGAGGGTGAACGCAGCATCTGCATCACTTGAGATCGAGTATTTGAGATACCAAGTCCTTTTTACAACTTTAAAGGGAAAATGTAAGTATTTTATTAAGCTACTAAAAATATATTATTTATGAAAATATAAATTAACAGCAATATCAAATTTGAAAATACTCTCTGATTTTCGTAATTTTGAGTCCAAAGCGCTACAGACTGTTGGTTCGATTCCCACTCGAGGAAATTAAATATTTAATATTTTAATTTCTCCGATCTATTAACGAGGTAAAGCGCGGTGTTGAGTTACGCCCCTCGTCATGCAATACCTCCAGAATTCGGCGGAAAATGGGTAACAGAAGTGTTTTTCTGTCCAAGACCATATTTAAGTATTTTAATTTATATTATTTTCAGTATAAAAATGCGTGCCGCCATCATCTTCTCTCTTCTTGTTCTTGTATGTCTTATCCAATTGAACGAAGCGAATTACAAGAAGCTCCCTTTCAATGGATCTATTTTTGGCAAAAGAAATAGCGTTGGTGTGTATTTTTATCATTTATTAACAGCCTTAATTATTATACTGAATTATAACTTTCATTCTGTTATTTCAGAGATTTCTTTGTGATAATTTTCACCAGTATATTTTCTATAATAAACAAATATTTTAAAAAGAATACTGCATCCAATATTTTTTCATAATATTACCTAAATTAATAAATTTTCTATCTACAATCTTAATTTTATTTCAGAATATGATTCAACAGGGCGAGCGTTGTCCGCTCTCTGTGAGATTGCATCCGAGACCTGCCAGGCGTGGTACCAAGCGTTAGAAAATAAGTAATTTGTGAGAACAAAACTAAAATGATACTTCTTTATATAAAACGCTTTAAACATAATTATTTAAAGATTGATAAATGCTGCATTACGACAATAAATTATTATTTTATCCATTAAATGTCTAAACATATAAATCATGTATAATATAAATAATAAATAAAAGTGATACTGAAGTAATTTTGTTCTTTTTTTTCGCTTAAAATGACATCATAAACATATAGGATCTAACCCATTTTTATGTTTGTTTGTCCATATGTTCTAGTGAAATATTCTTAATACAGGATTATTTTTATCATTTATTTTTATCATCTTTGTCTTTGCGGAATTGCCAGATGATTGCAACCTAGGCAGATTATATTCCAGAAATGTATTCCATTTCCATCGAAACGTTTTCCATTTTCTGCCAAAATCTAGAGAGACTGCAAGGTGTACGCTTTACCTCGTGAACAGAGCGGGAAAATTAAAATATTAAAAACTTCATTCCCCCGGAATTGAATCGAACCCGCGACCGTCACGTTTACACTCTCACGCTTATGCCACTGCGCCACCACGACCGTGTTTGTTTTAAAACTGTGCTGGCATGTGCTGGCTATAAAAATTAACCATGCAATTTTTTATATTTTATATTATTAATCTAGACTACATATAGATATGCTTATACGTAATAAATTAGAAAATAGAATTTACATTTGAACTCGTAACCATTTGTTAGTCTAAGTAATATAATCATTCCTCTACATCGTCAAACTAGTAATCTAGCATAAATTGAATAGGATTAAGGGTCCATTTAGAAGTTCAACAAAAGTTTAGTTGAAACTTATCACGGATTGCTTGTAATAATATTCAATATAGAAGCTATCGTGGTGCAGTGGAGACAAACGGTCAAGGATATGGTTTCGAATTCGATCGAAATAACTACATTACATGAGTTATTTTAAATTGTTTGCATGTGAGAGATCATTGTCTTGTGTTACGGCCTTCAATAACTAATATTCTATTCTAGCTAGTATGCGTGAATTGGAACTCTCTAATTTAATATATCAAATAGTCCGTTTTCCACCCTGGAATTTCATGTCTTGAACAGAGACCTTGACTGTGATTGGTAAATTTATTCCATCTTATAAAATTGACCAATCAGAGAGCGTGAAAACTAATCACAATCACAAGACGTCAGCGATAAGCCACGTTTTGTAAACGACAACAAATTTAATCTAATGGCTGCTTTATTTAAGTAATTTGCGTTTGTCCCTTAATAAAAATATAATTTCCTATTACGGAATAATATTCAATAAAAAAATTACAGTGGTGAATATTTCCACAGTAATACAGTTTGTTGTGATAATAAGTAACGTCGTACAAAATTTTGTGCGTTGATCCGGTGTTGATTGAAAGGTAATTTATTAATTTTTGTTTGCTTGTATATTCCTAAGCCAGTATTAATTCAGTAGAGTATATAAGCTACGGTTTATGTGACACGATCTATACTGTTGCTCTTTTATTATTAAATATGTTTCTTGTCTTATTGGAAAATTATTATCATATGAGAAATGTCAACAACGTATTTTTTTATCATTATACCTCCTTATAAATTCAACGGTTCTTATCTAATGTAGTCTAGAACTTGAATAAATTTAATAATTATTATTATTTTATTGCCTTGTTATTTATCATATTTTCGTACTAATTAAGTCAGTCTCAATCTTATAAACATTTAACCTAACAGATGAGCTTTAGGATAACTTAAATAAAAAAAACACTTAAAATGTAAAAAATACTATTTTTGTAGATAAATTTAAAGTCGTACCTAACTTATTTCCATATATTTTAAGTGATTTTGAGGAGTGCTTACATTAATACTAATTAAAAGTGAAAAACCTCAGTGTTTTATGAAAAAGTGCTTCTATTCTCTCTTTTCAGCAAGTCTCAAGAAACTATTAAAGACCGGAGATACAAATACTGAATCAAGAAATGGAACCACCAGTAAAAAAATATAAAACTAATGACATTAATTTTATTATAGAAAATATTGACTCTTATATACAAAAAATAAATATATCACAAAAGTGTTTAAAAGCAGTTGTAGGTAGTGAATTTGATTTACCAGTCCCCTTAATTAAAGTATATATTGGTCAAATAGTAAATTTGAAAGATATATCCCGAGCTATACTAGTTTTAAATGACAAATTACCCTTAAAAAGTCTTCAGCATTTAAAGAGAGTATGTAGAAAAGAGATAATTTTATGTCCAAGTACTTATTTAGATGATTCAACCTTAATACAAGGTTATATAAATGAGCATGTGCCAGAATTAAATAATGTTTTTGATAATTTCAAGCAAATTGAAGTACCCGAGTTACCGCCTAAAGTAAAAAAACAATATAAAGAAGTCAATAGCATATGGCCGTGCAACTTTCATCCTAATGTATACTATGAAAAGTTAGTGGAAAATAAAATGTTTCAATCCGAGGAATTAATGCAGCACAGATTATATATGGATATTGTATTTGAAATTTTTAAATGGTATGCTATTAATAAAAATGCAAATTTTTCTAAAGAGAATATATTTGAAAATATAAATGCAAGTGTGATTGTTGATCCTGGAACTAATACAATTGTTTCCGTAGCATTTGATAATAGACTGGACCATCCTATGCAACACACAGCTATGTTAAGTATTGATAATGTTGCCAAAATACAAAATGGTGGAGCTTGGCTCAATAAATCAGAAAGTCCAGAATATCCTGAAATATCAGAGGTATCAGCATATTTAAAAGAGAAGTTTCCTAGCATAAAATTTTATCAAAAACAAGAAAAATGGCTATCAGAAAATGGCAGTAAGAAAGAAGGCCCATATTTGTGTACAGGATATTATATTTATATGTTAAGAGAACCTTGTGTTATGTGTTCCATGGCTTTAGTACATTCTCGAGTTAAAAGAGTTTTCTTTTGTATGAGCAATGAAAAATATGGTGGTTTGAAATCAAGAGTGAAATTGCAAACTATAGCTTCTTTGAATCATCATTTTGAAGTTTTTACTGATTTTTTGTAGTTGATATCTTTAACATGTATTAAATTGTACAAAATAATTTTATATTAATAATTCAATATTTTAATCAAAGCAGAACCTGATATGTTGCTAAACACATATTACTATAACTTTTGATCGATTGTATTTTTATTAATATAACAAAAATTAATGACAAATAAAAATTTACGTTTTTTATAAATTTGTTTGATTGAAGGTTTTATCTAAATAAAATTTAATTAAAAAAAAATTTATGGCTCATTCGAAAAATAAGGTCATCCTATTAGCAAAAACGTGTTTGCAAATACGACATTATTCTTCCGATGAGTCGATTTTTTTTTGATTTTATTGAATGGAATATATCATTACGTAATTAATGGTTAATGGAGAGATTAAATGTGGTGTAAACTCTAAAATTAGATATACAAGTTTTTATATTATCTTTTCTGTTTTAGAATAAATTATAGAGCCCTTACACATTGCATGTTTTCAGCCACGTTATAAATGTGAACGATAAAGTCTATTACACTTAAATGAGGAGAAAATAACACTTGAGGTCATTGTGGCCCAGTTAGGCAGCTGTTGATCATTATAGGTTTTATTCCCATTAGATGGAATAATTATATTCACTTTGCTGGTTTGGGAAGACACCGCGGCGTTGAGTTCTGCCACTCAACATGA
Source organism: Heliconius aoede (assembly GCA_037355905.1). Lineage (NCBI taxonomy): Eukaryota > Metazoa > Arthropoda > Insecta > Lepidoptera > Nymphalidae > Heliconius > Heliconius aoede. The sequence goes on along the minus strand of JBAIZZ010000097.1, from coordinate 199,894 downwards.
ATACGGCATTTGCGATGCTGGAGAGACAGAATGATGCTATGTAAATAATTCTATTTATTATACGTTTTGTAAAAATGGTCTTATGTCGTACGTAAAACGGTAGACTAGATTTATTATTATATTGAATATTCATATCTATAACAAAAGATAAAGCATGTTTAGTTTAAATTACATAGTAATAGAAAATATCAACATATATGTACGTACGTACGTATATATATATATATATATATGTGTGCGTGTGTGTGTATATAAAATGTACGATTCACAACGCTTCTAGGGTGTAGCACTGAGTCAATGAAGCTGATTAGCTGTTAAGT
>JBAIZZ010000097.1:159481-199474 GCA_037355905.1 Heliconius aoede | reverse complement strand
TTTTTGTTTGTTTTAAATATTACATGAAGGTTTTTGTATTATAAACTAAAAACTCATTTAATTTGAAACCTTCGTTGATTCAACAATAGTAAAACTATGTCACCGTCATATATGTACTGTGACCTACTTTTTTTTGAAGAAGATACGTTGTTGTGGACCAAAGATTAAATAAAAATATAGATAAATAATAATATTTTAAATTAATACCAATGAAGTTTGCATTTTTTTATATTATAAATAATATATTATGATTTGTACTTTTTTTGATATCCTTAGTATGCTAATACGTACAGTGTAGTGGTGTGTGACGGAATTAATCTCAAATTTTTTATTAAGAAAATAGGAATATGTGTTGTCTAAGAAACAATTTAAAGTATCGCCGGTGTCCTAACGTAAACCATAAAACAGTAATTACATTGAAATAAAATATTAGGATGATAGATTTTTTAAGCTTCACGTTCTATCCCGTATACAGCAGGGAACTGAGTGATAAGACACTCCTTTCCCAATTTTCACCGGATTTTTGACGTTCCACACCACTTCTACACCATACCGGCTTCTACACCAGACCGAAAAAATGAAAATATTATGTATTTCATTAATTAAGATGATAGTTACTTTGGATATTGTGATAAGCATACATTGATTCTCTATTTTTTTTTATCTTATCAACCAATTCCGTGCATTTAAAATTTTTGACACATTGCGTGCATTGAGGGAAAATAAAAATGGTCTTAATATAAACATTCCCATGGATTGAGGTTGAACCTATAATTATCGCGCTTATAGTAAATATGAGAAAAGAGTGGTGTTACTGAATAAACTATAATTAGTTTTTTAAGCTTCCTTTTTAATAAAATATAAAATATACAATAAAACGTCGATAAAAACATAGAAATAGGTGAATAATATTAAACGGCAGCCATCTTTCTTACAAATAATCTATTTTCATCTTTGTTTCTTCTGTCCACTACATTTAACGCTGCAGGTAAAGAAAGAACCGACAAATGGACATTTTCGAATCGATAGTTTTACAGTTTTATACAGATAACATTTTATTTGATTTTTGTAAATTTAAATTCTATCAGAGAAAGATAATATTTATGAAACATTTATTAATCTATGGTATAGGTAAGAAGAACATTTGTCTCTTGTTACGTTCATCTTATTTGCGGTAGCGGCTGCTAAAGTGCAGACGCAGCGTGAGGTATTCTCTCATAAGTCTCAATTCGCTAGTAAAAGTACTAACTATATTTGAGAGCTATTTTTTGTCACCATACTAATATATATATATATATATATATATATATATATATATATATATATATAACTCACAAACATATTTCATGGATATTCGTGTCGTTCAAACGGGCGAAGCCGCCCAGATCGGCTGTAGTTGATTTTCAACCCGTAATGCGGCTCTGCCTACTTCACATAAATATCAACATTTTATTGACGACCTGTTCTATCGACTTTGTAATATATAGGATAAACGAGTAAAATATATTTATTTAAGATATTTAATTATATTTCACTAACGAATGTAATTTTTGCAGGAGCCGTAATACTACCGCCTCATCTATTCGAGGCGTTCGACAAGAATCGACGGGAGCGGCCAAAAAGAGGCCACATGGAGGCCATTCTCAACTGCCAACGAACATATTTGATCGGCAATCGTTTCACAAAGAAAATTTTCCCAGGACTAATCCCCCATATACAGTATCACATCTGCAGGAGCAGCACAAACATGCTTTTGAAAATTGAGAATCAATTACTTCAACGGCACCGTCAAAGAGAAACAACTGGGATTAAGAAGTTGTATAATTCCTTTTTCGTCTTATTCTAACCGACTCGCTGGTTTCCTTCATCATCAGATCATCATACCATATAGTGACTTTAGTGTTGTGCGGGGCATGGCCCCTGTGTGATGGAATTTTTCGAAGACGATAAAGACTATATTATGCATGAGGGTAGAAAGGAACTGGCTTGGGAGTCGTCGGTCAGGTTGACATTAGTCGGCAGCAACGAGGATTTGGGCATGTTTCTCGAGGATAGAGACAGTAGGAAGAGGAAGTGGCAGGGCGAGGGGAAGATGATCAGGCGTGAGGAGGAGGAGAAGGAGCAGAGGAAGGTGCCCCCTAAGAAGATTATGGGTGAGTGTTTTTTGATTTAGTTTTGTTATGTTTTCAGGTATCTTTGGTTGGATGATTTTTGTACGCTTGATTTAGATTTTTTCTATAAAAGTGGTTTAAATTTTGATGCTGTATTTTTAAATCATAGTGAAAAAGGATAAGAAAGATAGTTGTACCAGAAATTATGTAAAATTAAAAGAATAGGATGAGTTAACTTATGATCATAAGGTATTTTTACCGAATATTTAATATTGCGTGCAAACCATAAAATAATCGAAAATTACATTAATTTAAAAAAAAAATAGTATATAACCTTAAAGTAATTTAGGTAAATTACTTTAAAGCTATATACTTGCCGTATTTTTTTTTAAAAAAGTAAACTGAACGCAGACCTACTTTTTTTTAATAACTTTATAAGATTATTTTCTTTAATAACTTACTAAATACAAAAGTATTTATTTAACTCTTAGAGATACCTGAAAATACTCTTAATTGTTTTTTTTTTACTTATATTAAAATGTTCTTATTTGGCTTTCCTTATAATTAAAATCGAAGAAATAGGCAAGACCGTCTTCCAATACTAGTGTAGCCTAAAAGGATTTTAATTATATAATTATTTTTAAATTAACTATCTTGACGTATCGAGAAATAACATGGTAATGTTCAAATCTTACTACAAATTATCACTTTATTTAAGCTGATTTAAATATATTAGTAAACGTGACAATCGATTTGTCAAAGATTCAACAATGTTACAGGCGGGCTTGTTGTCTATTTATTTAAGTAAATATACCAATTAGGTAAGTGAATACTTATTTTATCGCCCAATCGGTTAGCAACGGCATATTTTCACTTTTCGCAATATTGCCAACGACGCAATCAGACTTTCTGTAAGCAAAAGACACCATATTACATACCAATTTAAAGAATATTAACGGCAATAGTCTTTCAATATACATGTTTCAAAGAAAGTGCAATTACCTCGTTGTTATATAAAATTACGAAGATACAATTTTTAAAAAATCCTTTATACTTACATATCTTTTTTTGTATAATTATCTCAATTTGATTGATGACCGCATTGAGATGTGTATCGTAAAATTTAAGATAAGAATGAAAAAAATGCTAACAAGTTATTACGTTCAGGTGGTAGTCTTATCTATTCCAACGATTAGATAATTACGATAAACATACATAACGAATGATTGATATTTTATTTATTTTTTCGTATACACGTGTCACGAACTCTCAGAGACAGAAGGTTTTAGGCATTGGTTAAATCCAATAAATGGTTTATATAGTTAATTCTATATTGATATACGCTGATAAAAGTGACAAATAATTCAGTATTGTAAAATCAGTATATAACGACGCGTATAAGAAACGAGACGTTTAAAACTGTGTGCTTTTAACCAATTATTAAATTAAGTTATAAACTACAATTTATCAGTGAATTTTATTACGTACGTATGTGAGATAAAGTTGCATTGTGTTGTTATAGTGATAAAAATATATCTTAAATAATTTCAAATTTTGTGAGCTTTTGATTTTTTTCAAAAATTGCACCTTCAAAATTTGATTTATTCTTTATGCACATTGAACTAAGGGCCAATTTTGAATTAAAAATTGTATACTATATGTAACAAGGTAACAAAACGTTAAAAAATATGAAAAATATAATATTTTCTACGTAAAAGACAAGGAGAAAGTAACGGACGGGGTAATTCAAGTCTAGGCCAGAGTGACGCTGTCAAGATCAGTCCGGGTCAACAGCAATCAAGTCCATTGCTCCAAAATAATTTGTTTGTTGGAGACAACTTCTCATTAGAGCCTATTTACCACGTGAACAAATACCGTACAATAAATATACTAATACTATGAAGCAACAGATTTTATTTCATTAAACGCGCTTAATCTTAGGAATATATATATATATATATATATATATATATATATATATATATATTCTATATTAAATCACTTAAATTGTCTCAGTAATCTACTTTATCTGCAGCCTTACTTACCTCCACTGTGTGTCATATACAACTTCTAATTATTTCCATATTTTATTTCGGTCAGTTTTTATCTCCGTGAAAAAAGCGGAATTTTTTTACACATTTTAAGTAAAAAAGCGGGATTCTCTTGGTAAAAGCTGAATAAAAAATTAAATTATGGCGGTTAAATCTGCTGAGTAGTTATACATAACTTACGAATATACTTATTTGTGTTTCAATGAAATTGTTAGAATATATTAAAAGCTTGAAGGAAACAAAAATATTTCTTTCACATTACGACAAACAATCTATGATTAAACGGAGCTTTAGCTATCCAAATCGGGACATTTTTATTTTTAGGCTAAAAATCGTGGCTTCCGCGTAACTCGTGACGTCTGGCAACGCTGGTAGAAGAATATTAGTGGTGTACTTCTTACCTCACATTTGAAACTCTCTATACAAGGAAAAGTTAATAGAAAATGATATTTTGACATCGAGTTTATCACATTATTTAGATAACTACACTTGGCTAATTATTTTACTATATATACTATATATTACGTGTATTTAAGTATACATGATAAGAAGTTGAAATGAGAATAATTAAGATCCATACATTCTTTACCTATTATTTACCTAACCTTGCTATATATAAATCTAATAAAAACAAATTGAAAACATCGACATTATAGTTTTATAACTTTATATATAAAAACTACATTACCAAAGGCATCTCTCTATAAAATAATAGAATATAAACATAATTATATAAAACTATGATGCGATAAAACCTATTTACGTGTGTTCTTTAATTTCAGTTATCTTTCAAAGGAACGTGTAGAGATAACGTTTGCGAGTGATTGAGAAAGTGTTACTATTTGTATTTGTATGAGAGAATTGTTCAGTATTGGCTACTTTTATTACGCTTAAATTCACGCTTTATATCGCATACCAGTAGGGTAGGCAGAGAAAACCTAGTGTCGATACGCTTCGTCCGTATATTTTATTTTAATATTTTTGTTGTTTTTTTTTTTTTATTTCATTTTTTGCTAAAGGTGTGGAGTTAATTCCGCCACACACAATGCCTCGATTTTTTTTTTATTATTTATAATAATTATTTTATTTAATCAAGTGTAACTTAAACAAAAAGCGGTTTCAACTAGTTCCGATATATTTTACTTTGGACTAAGTGATAATGGATCGTTACTTTACGATTATTTAATTTACTTGCTCGTTAATAATGAAACATCATTAGTATTCGTCATTAATTTGTTCTATTTTAATTATTTTTTTTGGGAGATTATTTTTTTTAATGCGTCATATTTATTATTCAATTTATACAATACTTATTACTCTATAATATTGGTATTTTGAAATGTTCACGACGCAATAGATGTACGTCTGACTTCAATGAGTTCAAACTCAACTCTGAAGGATAGAACTATTTTCTCTTCCTCGTCGTCGTCAACGTGTTAAAATCTCCAATTCAGGCTAAAAATGCCTTCGTACTAGATTTTCTCTATGATACTCCTATCATTATCCACTTTCGCACTTTTTGCCGAATTTCATTATTATAAGTCGCTGGAAATTTCATATCAAATGTAGAAAAACCCACGCATGAACGCTCGTATGTTTTACCTACTTCCCTTACTTAGGAGCATAATTTTTCTATAATCAAAGGGGAATATAAATCTCGATATTTGAAATATCAAAATAATAATTTTTGCTGTATTCTATGTGTGACAGAAATTACCAACAATTATAACATTGTACATATATTTAATTTCCTCAAGTAGGAGTCGAACCTACAATCTCTCGCATTTATAGTCGCACGCTCATGCCCCTGCGCCACGACTGTCCTGAATATCAAGATAACAACAAGTCATTTCTTCTAATTTTCTTCGAAGTAATAGAGATAACTGAAAGGCCGCATATTATGCACGTTTCGTACGTGTTTGTTTGCCGCAGACACAGTGTCTCTCAGTACTTGCGTCAAATATTTTATCTTACTGTTTGGCCAATATTGAAACGTTACCCAAGTACCTATAGGTAGTAGATTTGGTTGAATTGGATAGAAATATTTTTTTATTATATAATTTTTTTTTATACTCATCGCTCGTAAATTTGTTTATGCTGACTTTGTGATGGAACGGAATATCTTGACACTAGGTTCCCAGATTCCTTCTACCTTCCTTCTACCCTGCCATGAGCGTGATAGGAGATGAAGCTAAAAAAATCTATACATATATGCCCATACATCACTCGCATGGCACATTGGCCCAACATCCAAGTAGCTTTAGATATCATTATTTGTCTTGTGCTCAGCAAATGTACAATAAAACTTCGTGAAGTCAACAACTCTCGGAAACCGTTTAATTTTATCTCAAAGAAATTCTTACTAGGTATTCGGCGAATTTTTTATTTGCATACTTTAAATTTAATTAAGATTACACATGTGTCATATACTTGATAGATTAATTTTGGTTTTCTTCGTACTGAAAATTTGGAACAACTATGTTGATATTAAAATTGGTTATTGTATCAAGATAGCCGACTCCGCCCGTGTAGTCTAATGAAAATAATTATAAATAATAATTCTGACCGCAAGTACACTGAAATACAAATTAAAACTATTATTAACTTATCGTGTACTATACAAAACATAATTGAGTTTTAAATTTGAACCCGTAGTTCCCGAGATTAGTGCGGTCAACCTCTTATAAATAAACTCTTCAGCTTTATAATATTTGTTGGTAAATATGTGAGGTATTCAATACTAACGTCACTTAATGGAAATAAAATATTTGAAATCTTTATTTTATTTATGTTATATTCTCTGAGAATATTATTTTTTAAATAATATTTAGCACTAAAAAGAAGATTTAAATCATTTCACGTAATAAAATTCAATGTGACAAACGATGCTTTGGTTAAAAATAGAAAATAATTCAATTATACACCCGCGTCTCTATTGATTTGCCGTGCCTTGAAAAATTATCGTGTTTGACGTATGTGTGCATTATGCGTATGGCGTCACCAATTGACTTTATTTTGAATCGGATATTACTAAAGAATATAAAAATTGAAGAATAATCAGATAGCCAGGCCAGGCCAGGCCAGTCGTGACGCAGGAGCACAAGTGTGTCACTGTAAACGCTCGAAGAAATTAAATATTTACTTAAATATATATTTTCATTTCTTCGCTCTGGTGTGCGAGACAGAGCGCGGCGTTTAATTCCGCCTTCCAACACGCGATGCATCCAGAATTCGGCGGAAAATGGGGAACGGAGTGTCTTGATATTAGGTTCCCTCTGCCTATTCTGCAAGCTTAGGCTCATAAAATTCATAGCTCTGAATATATTTCAACACTTGGCATATGCATTAAGGACTTGTAGAAAATCGTGTTTTAGTAACTTCTCGTATACAGTTTTTCGTTTATGGGAACTTTTTTTTCATTCTTAATTATATAAAGCTTTTATAGAGTAGTTAAAAGTGTGGTTTCATTTAAAGTGTCGCTTAAACTTATACCCTGTATATTATTTTTTTTTTCATGAGCTTAAAATAAGCTGTAGCACCTGCACCTGGCAGGGTAGGCAGAGGGCATCTTGGGATCTCAACATATATAAATGTTAGCTTGTAAAATAGCCTGTGTACTTAGAAAAATAAAGAAACTTCTACAAAAATTAAATTAAAATTGGTAATCAATTATTTGAGAAAACTCAGAAAACTATAGATAGGTTTAAGTAAATAGTATTATAAGTATATGAGGTATAATAACACGTTCATAATTTATATTAGTCATGATTCTTTACCAACGATAAGTAGAGACTATTGTACGTATCACTGTTGCAGGTAAATCACTACATTGGTTAGTATTTAAGTAAGATAAACTCGTATAGTTTAAGAGGCCGTCGTGGCGCAGTGGCACAAGCGTGCGATAGATTTTCGGTTCGAAACGGTAGTTGTGGATTCCATTTCCACACGGGAAATTATTTTCTTTAATTCCTCGCTCTAATACCAAAGCAAAAGTGCGGCGTTCCGTTGCCCAACACGCAATGTCGAAAATTCGACGGTAATTAAACAAGACGAAGCGTGGCGTTGAGTTTCGTCACACTCGCAATATCTCGAAAATTAGGCGGTACGTGGGGAACAGAGTGTCTTAACACTAAGTTCTCTCAAACCCCGCAAACGCACAATCTACAGCGTGATATTAAAAAGATCTACTAAACTAAATCCCGCGACTTAAAACCATAAAAACACCAAGTAAACATTTGGTGCATTATAAAAAAATAACATATCTCTATAACACTTTTCGCTCAATCATAAAAGTATTAACTTTTATGTAAAAGGCATCAATACAGGCAGATAACTTGTTAGAATAAATATGAATTTATATATAATGTACACAGATGCTGATAACTTTGTGCAAATAAACGTCTTAATAAATGATCCTGGGCTGTTGTGCCATCCAGAAAGGTTTCAGTTTTTAGTGAAAACGCACGAATTTTCATTGAAAGTGTTTGATTTTTTTTTTCTGGAAAAAATGTAAGCGAGACGCTAGTGTTGTTGCTTTTTTTCTATTTTTTTTCGTTCTTTAAGAACAGAGAGATGATGTTGAACAACTTTTTTCATTTAATGGATTTTTTAATAACCGTTATGTATATCTGTCTAAGTGTAATTAATAATCTGTATAAGTATTAAGTAAAAATTTTAATAGGAATTATATTTAAATTAAATAAAATATAACTTTAGATTCACATTTTTTTAAAAATTGACGTTTGTTACAAATATTCTATAGAGATAATTAACATTCCGTTCTGACGCCATCTAGTTGCAGAGGCAAAAGCGTGTGATAGTAAGCGCGGCAATTGTGGGTTCGATTCCCACTTAGCGGAATGTAATTTTTACTATTTTCATTATTTTATATATATTAAATTAAAAATATGTAAGATTTTTCGATCTATTTAGTTACAATTAGAATTTTTTTACTGAATCAACACATTCTTCTTATATGTTTCATATTATATTTTTTTCTCATATACAGGATGCCCCAATTTGATCGTATTTGTTTGTCACCGTGGTATGCAGCTTTTTCACTTCCTAAACGTTAGTATTATTATTACTATTTAAATTTATTACTTACACGCTTGCGGCTTCGCCCGCTTGTACTACAGAATAATTTATTTAATCATCTGAATTCCTTTTGTGATATCTATCCTAATGGACTCTATACTATAAAACACCTATATTTATAATATAGGGTTTATTTATTTTTTAGGGTTCTCTCAGCTTCACGCTATATCTCGCATACAGCAGGGTAGGCCACTTTCTGCCGAATTCAGGAGGCATTGCGTGTTGAGTGGCAGAACTCAACGCCGCGCTTTGCCTCGACACCAGAGCGAAGAAAATGGAAATATAAACGTAAATAAATAGTTTTCTTCCTTCAGTGGGAGTCGAACCCACAACCGCCGCGTTACAGTCACACCCTTGTGCCACTGCGCCAGAACGGTCTCTTTCAACAGCAGTTTTTTTAGGGTTCCATACTAAAAAAGAAAAAACGGAACCCTTTTAGGATCACTTTGTTGTACGTCTGTCAATTATACGCGGTCTCGAGATAAATGGTCTTGACTCAAGAAGATTTATCTCGAGATCGCGCATAATTTTTCTTAGCAAACATAGATGTCAAATACTAAACGAATATTATAACTATCCTAAAAGCTATATGACCGACGCGGATGAATCCGCATATCAAATAATTAATTTTCCTAACAATTATAACACGCACAGATCATGAAAGTTATTATACAATTATTTAAATAAATAATGTAATGATTTACATATATTATTAAAAAAATACCTATATTAGAGGTCATCCTGGTGCAGCTGCACCACGCGTAAAACGCCACGGTTGTGGGTTCGATTCCCACACGGAAATGAACATATTTAAAAAATATTTTAACTCACCCACAAAACCATAACGTAAAACGTGAAGCTACTTTTTATTTCTTTACACTCATTTGTCCGTGAATTAATATTTATTTGTGTAATGTTTCCCCATGAAAATGCTTTACGAGCACGAGGCGGCATTTAAATAGCAATATTTAATAAATATATTTATTACAAAGTATGTAATTTAAACACAATTTAAGCGAATGAATATTGTCTATGACATTCTAGATATTGAATTATTTGTGATTCAAGAAGATACCTTTTCTATAAATTCGTTTCTTTTTTAATTTTTTTTCTTCCCGTATATCATACCCTTTGAGAGATAGACAGTAAATAGTTATTTTACCCTCCACTTTCGTCTAATCATATAATATTATGGATTTTGAATCGAAAACCACCGTGTTACTGTTACTACACTGTGCCACAGTGACTTTTTGACCTACTTATATTATTATGCATAATACTATTCATTACAATCTACGAATACAGCGACAACCATCTAATTCAACACAATGCAATTTCACATACAAAAATTTCCAGTAGGCAAACTATAATTTGCCGAACTAAAATGACTATATCGCGTGACATTTTGAAAATATTAAAAAATAAACGTACGCTGACGAAGAAATACATATGGACGATAAAATGTTGCAGTGTTTTCTGACAGTGTAACAATAATTAACAGTGTTTTTATATTGTATTGAGAAAATTGGTGATTGGAATTTTTCAATAGTCTCTATTGATTGTTCCTTTGTGGTTTTCAAGAAGGATAACGCAAAATTTTGATTGGCAATTTTAAGCACTGATTGGCAACTCTAGACATTGGTTGGCAATTTTACAAATAGATTGCCACAATTGGACCACGATTTGTCATTTTTAATATAAATCAACGGTTAATTGAACATTGATTGGCGAATTTAGACATTATTTGGCAATTTCAACTTTGTTTGGTGATTTTAACCAAATTTTGTGAGTGATAATGGTAGAAGATACCACGCAGCAGTCGGACAGAGTGTCAGCAGCTGCAGTATTGCAGTTCGCTGCAAGGGAAGCGAGAGAGGGCAGAAGACTTGCAGAGTTTGGTGCGCATGCCTTCGCCAACATAGCATATAATGCTTATGGTAATTTTTCTATACTGTTTTGCCATTTTTACTGAAAAATATTTCGTGCGAATATTTTTTGCCGCTTTTTCAGTTACATAGAAAACCCCACGCTGGGTGCCATTTTTTATGAAAAAAGGCTTACTTATTCTGTCTTTACAGTTAGTATTTTAAATTATTATCATTGTTATTAGTAGTTTATATATAAATATAGTGTAATTATTACTTATAGCCTATTGGCTAACATGAGTTAGTTATATCTAGTATATTTACAGCTTGCCACTGCCCAGATCAAAGAGTAACTGATAACGCCACATATTGTTTGTATAACATAATGAAATATGAAATGGTTGAATGTTATTAAGATAATTTCAATATTGTTTATAAAAATTAAAATTTTGGTTATTTTGTAGTATTGGAATCTAATTTGTAGGTATAATAACATTTGAATTAATTCCTTTTGTTTTTTTTTTTTGGTAGAGAAAGACTGAAACGTGACAGTCATTTAACACTGTATAATGCATATAATTTTTCACTTTTAGGATTTTTTTGCTTTAAATATATTTGATATTTAGAACTTAACTCAATTAATTTAATCTCAACCATATTCATCCGTGTTCTAGAATTGAGATGAAACAGATAAATAATAATATTTCTTATTTTTTGAACAGACTAAACAAAAAACATCTTATTTATATATTTCTTAATCAAAGTCCTGATTTGTTCTTAAATGTAGGCCAGATTCACCAATTAATATTTAACAAGTTGGTAAACCACACTTACGCCTAGTGTCCATACAGTTTATCTGGTCGGGTCATTTAAAGCAATTCGTCTGCCGCACTCGCTGATAGCACTTACGTTATCAGTGGACAGTGGCCAATGGGACTGTGTAACCAGTTCTATTTGAGATGTCCAGTTCAATAGGGTAATTGTTGATACGTTATGTTTTATGATTGTAGTGAAATTGTTTTCATTTTTTTTTCAGCTTCTGCCTATCCCACACATAGCCTTCCCTCTACCTACCCGTAGAGGGAACGTAGTGTTAAGAGTGGCGCTCTACGCCGCGGTTTGCCTCGACACCAGAACGAAGTAATGAAAATATGAAAAAAATAAATTCATTTTCTCCAGTGCGGATTGAACCTACAACCAGTCGCGTTTATTTACGTATACTCTTGTCTTGTCTGCGCCTCAACAATGTTTTTATTTCTTACTTTTTCTCTTTTATGTTAGTTGTTTTGTCTCTATAGGGTAATCACGTTGTGATAAATGTATTTATATTGTAAATATTAAGTTAAAAGGAGTGCTTTCATTTTTCGAATTGAACATTTAATTAAAATTGTTATTGCTATACAGGGTGGAAGTGTAAGCAATATTTTAAATGAAAATGAATTATGTGTATGTGTGCGTCACACGAAATACAGGTACGGATAAAAATCGTGAAATGAAAAAAAGATGTGTCTAAACTGTTGAGGTATCTTGATTAATTTCTTTAGGTATTGGTTTTAACATATATGCTGTTTCCGTAAAAGCATCGCCGATACTTCCACCCTGTCCTGCATAATGGTACTTTTTATTTGAGTTGTGGTAGACTCAACCACAATTAGACTACATATAATCTTGTTAAAAAAATATTTAATTTTAATGCCTCCATGTTTTTATAGCTCGTGAAATTATGGTTATACATAAACCATAAGGTATCCATTAAGATCATTTATCATAAGCTTTTAGAAGTCTACATAATGTTAGTGAAAGACCTATTGTAACTTGAATTTGGCAACTAAATTAATTTCAGAGATAATCTCATTCATTGTATTTCTGTAAATAATTTCTGGTACACATTGTGGTTTTCAATTTGTAAGCTCAAATCAAATCAACAGACTATAGCTTAGAAAAACAGGTTTCACTTATTTTTCCTTTATAATGTATTAATATGTGTTTTTACCTAATATGTATAATTTCCAGCTACCCTAGGCGAGATGGGTGGCAGCGGGACAAGCTCCTCGTCGTCCCACATGTCGCCCGGGTGGCAGGTCAACGACTTAGACCTGGATCTACCTGGGGAGTTGTCTATGAAGTAAGTATAACATATATTTATCTATATCATTGAAGTCGTGGCAGGGCCACAAGCTTGTAAACGCAGTTGTGAGTTCGATTCCAACTCAAGGCAATGATATAATCGCACTGGTAACAAAGCAATGTTCCACTCAACACGCAATGCTTCGAGTATTTGGCGGAAAATAGATAAACAAAATATAAATAAAATAAATCATAAAATGAAAGATAATAAATTTATTTCATATTTTAAATAGGTATTCTATTAGTGAAATCAATGGACACGGCATACAGTTAGATTCGATCCTTCTGTATCTGGGGAATAGGCTGACTAATGTCACTATGTTATTAGCTATTAAATAACATAGCCAAAATTTTTGTTGGATGACATTCACCACCATATAGCAATTTTACTTTAATATATATATTTAATAAGATAACTAAAAATATTTTTATATTTGGGATACCAATCCAATCTTTTAGAAAACAACGTTTTCTATCTTTACAGTGAAGCCCTCCTGGCTCTCCCAGCACTTACCGGATTCAAACAAGAGGCTCCATCGCCGACCGGCAACGTGCTGTCGCCGCCGCGACGCGCCTGGCAGCTGCGTAGACCTGATGATAGACAGGTGTTGTATTGTTTTGTGTTTTATAAATAGGTAGACATTTTAATTTTGGACCAAAAATGTAGCCAATTGATAGGTAGTTTTTGGACTACCAATTTGCACCAATTTTCTACTTTGACATATAGCTGCTATTATTTTGATTGATGAGAATATAATGAGATAATAGACTCTTAGAACAATAATATTTAATGTCATCTGTACTGAAACTATGCTAAGAAAAAAACGTGTTTTATCTATGGTACTACTCAGGTGATTGGTTAGATTTTTAAAAAAAATATTGTCTACAAATTGCACTCTAGTTTTTACAAAAAAGTGACTGATAACTTATACAATGGTTTCTGCCCAAATACAAATAATTCTGCTACAAATAATGGATATTTTTAAGAATTTTTTTTTGGAATATACTTTTTGATCAATAGTATAAATTTAGTAATATTTTATTTATTCATATATATTTGCTGTTACAGTTTGCTCTTGACAATATTGAGGTAATCATAAGCGCTAGTAATACATAAATTACCATTACATCTGTTATGATTGGTCATATAATGGCCAGTTGCTATATTCTTAGTGTCCTGTGTATGGATCGTCTTTTTGCTGATATTTGTTTCCTTTGCTATTGAGTATTATCTGTGGCGCTGATTGGATTTTCTTGATTAGAATTATACCAACATATGTTGAATAATATTCATTCTTGGGCCTGTAACTTTTTAAACCTACATCACCTCGTGATACAGCAGCTCGTTTTGTACTTACCTTTCTGTTTAGAGTGCCAACAATAACACCTAATGTAACCCAAAATTTTTGTAATCACGCTAAATCCACACATCTCTTAAACATAAACATTATTTTTAAAACATTATTTTTAACTCAAAAAATGAATTCATAATCATCGTTACATCTATATATTTACTTAACATACCACTATACTATATACATCTAAAATATATTATTTTCTATACAAATACAGATAACTAACATGATAGTCGACAACCGCGATGGTATGGACGATCCCTGCCAACAAACATCGCCTCACAATAACATGATGAATACACATTGTAAGTATTCCTATTTATTATTCTCTCATTATTATTTTTTCTTGTAACTGGATCTGTATCTCACGTATAGCTCAATAGGCGGAGAGAAGCTATTGTGAAGACACGTGGTCCTTCACTTTTAAGGCATTTTAAGGACATTGAGTGTTTACTGATCGAACGTAACGCTGTGCTGTGCTAAGTAACTAGTAACTAAACCGTGAAATAGAGAATAATTTAATGTTAATCGACAATAAAAGATCTAAAATACTAACAAACAATTAGAAAGCTAAAAATATTCAAACGGCTTAGGAACACTTTCATGTTCAATCAACTTTCAAAAAAAAAAAGAAACTGGATCAATATCGGTTTATCCATTTGGGAGCTACGATACCCCTGACAAACATACAGATGTACACTTACATACAGAGACATATCAAATTTTATAAAACCCCTCTGTTTTCATTAAAGGGTAAAAACTTATTTTCTATTATTTTTAGGATAGAATATACTCTATTGCACACAGAAAGAAAAAGAGATACAAAAATATAAATAACAGAAAAAACAATATATGTGTAAACAAAGGACTAAATTTTAACAACGAAATGGGAATAACGTAATAGTGCACAATTATTTTAAATAAAATACAATAATATATTTAATTAAGTAATTAATATATTCTATTTTTGTTTTTATCTATTAACAGCCAATCCAGAAAGCATGCAGTGCCAACCTGTGCCAGTTATGCCAATGAACGGTTACCACTCGCCTAACAATCAGGAAAATAAAAGTAAGTGCTTTGCCAATTACTCAATAGAAAAACCGGACAAGCGTGTGTCGGACTCGCCTACCAAGGGTTCCGAACAAAAATTGGAGATTCACTCAACCCTAAACATAATGCTTTTCTTCCATTCGTAAATTTAAACATAATGAAAATAAATATATAACTAATATATAACTATATATATATATATATATATATATCTTCGCTCTGGTGTCGAGGCAAAGCACGGCGTTGAATTTCGCCACTCAATATGCAATGCCTCCAAAAAAATCGGCGGAAAGTGGGGAACAGAGTGTCTTTTCACTAGGTTCCCTATCCCTGCCTATCTTGCTGTGCGCGGGATATAGCGTGAAGCTGATTTGATTTTTTTTTTATTACAGATGCGGGTCTTCTAATGTGTTCTCCAGTCAGTTCTTTGGATGGCTTCCTGCATTCTCCTTCCGGTCGACCTGATAACAGTTTCAAAGAAGATACCAGGTATTATTTCTTTAGTAGCAGTTATTTTGTAATATATCATTATATTAGAACATTGTGGGTTCGACTTCCACCTAATTTTTTACATTTAGAATTATTTTATCTGCTTTTTAGATAAGGTATAAAAAAAATTACGTCGCGATTTTTTTTTGTTTTTTAATCCCTTACGTAGCAGGGTAGATAAAAGGAACCGCGGACGCGGTATTAAGACGCACCGTTCATATATGTTAATTGGCGGATATCAACGCCGCGCCTTGCCTTTATTAGAGCGACGTAATGAAAATATTAAATATTTCGATTTCTCGACAGGACATCGAATCCACAACGTTTATAGAGTCGCGCACTACTAGCCTCTAACTAATAAATAAATTTTTTATACTAATATATCTTTACCTTATTTATTATTGGTCTAGATTCCAATACGTATTGGCAGCGGCTACATCGATAGCAACCAAACAAAATGAAGAAACACTAACATATTTGAATCAAGGACAGCCCTACGAAATTAAATTGAAGAAATTGGGTGATTTGTCGCATTATAAGGGAAAGATGTTGAAGGTTTGTATTTGATATTTTTATAATTATGTAAGTTTTATTTATTTGAACTTATTGTTAAGACTCTCTCATTCCGTTGGCCACTTTTCACCGAATTTTTCGATGCATTGCGTTTTGAGTGACCGAAATCAACGCCGGGCCTTGGTGCTAGAGCGGAGAAATGAAAATATTAATAAGTAATAATTTATTCCCCCGAATGGGGATCGGACGATTACAGTCATACTATTGTGCCCCTGCCGTATGCCTGCATTATGACGAGAGTGAAGAAATTATGCATATGTTTAGCGCAGAATGGTTTTTTTTTAATTTGTTTTTTTTTATTTCTAATAATAAATTCTTTTTCGAACTATAATTGACAGTAAAATAATATCAATGGTAGTTGATTTATTTACTATCAATAATTATCATTAAGTGAACCTTCGAGTTTGTTTATGTTTTTTCAACAGAACTTGACTAATATTTTTTTTATAATGTTGTCAACAGAGCATAATAAAGATATGTTTCCACGAGCGGCGCCTCCAGTACATGGAGAGGGAGCAGATCGCGCAGTGGCACGCCGAACGCCCCGGCGACCGCATCGTAGAGGTAACGTGACGACAATGTGTGGTGTGCGAGCGAGACGGATATAGAGACATAGGACGGGAGAGTGTGCGAGCATGAAAGATGGAGACACTTAGTGTGCGTGTCTGATAGGACGGGAGAGTGTGTGAGCGAGAGGGTGATATAGTGTAAGTGAGAGGGTATTACCTGCTACGAAAGTCCAGGATGTTCTATCAGAGTGCTGAGGAAGGCATTTAAAAGGTACGGTACAATTGACGCATCGTGTAATTCGCTGTAATTATAAAGTATTAATGTTCATTAAACAATGCGCTATAGGTCAGAAAGCCTTCGTTATGTGTGTGTGAGTAAGAGAGGAAAATAAAGAGACGACAATGTTGTAATTCATTTAATATTATTCAGTAACCAAATAAAGTTATATAAAATTATATATATGTAGGTAGTATTTGTTGTTATTTATATTTAAATTTTCTTATTACAAAAATATCCAAAATATTTTATTTGGAATAAAAAACAATTCAAATACATACAATCATATATCATAATCATATAGGCGTACAACTAACTTTAAATGCGACGGCCGTGGTCTTAATTCAGACTCAGGGATAGGAATTGAAATATATTGGGATATGAATTAATGTAAATGCATTTCCTAAATCTCCAAAGGGTACAAAGCACGGTGTGGAGTTCCTCCACTTAAGCCGAAAATTTGGGTAGTGCGTGAGTGCGGAATTCCTCAACGCTAGGTTCCCTCTGCACATATAGCGTGGAGCCAGAAATACAAATTAACAAACTTACTATATTTTTTTTATTTAACCACTATTTCAATATCTTTTTAAAGTTGTTATAACTAAATTTCTCAATTTTTTTTAAACAGGTAGATGTGCCGCTATCCTATGGTGTTATAAGGGTTGAACAACCAGCCTTCCTCAACGCTCTCCATGTTTATTGGGATCCTACTAAAGATGTTGGCGTTTATATCAAGGTAAGGAGTTCAAATACGTATATTTTTTGGACTTTTGTTACTTTTTCACCTAACCCGAGGGGAGGCGAGGGGAACGTAGTGTTGAAACTCTGATTTCTACACACCACCCAATTCCAGATATCGTATGTGTCGAGTGGCCTACCTCAATAATAATGATAATATGAAACAATTAAACAATTAAGTGGGATCGAACCCGCAACCGTCGCGTCACACACTGTGCTGTTGGCCAGGATGCCAATTTTCCAGTCCAATTTTTTTTTACTTATTCCAAAAAGTACAAATCAAAATGTTATAAATTACGATTATATGATTTTGTTTTATTATTCTAGGTAAACTGCATATCAACAGAGTTCACAGCTAAAAAGCACGGCGGTGAGAAGGGAGTACCCTTCCGTATACAAGTGGAGACATATCTCGCTACCGATGACCATAATAGACTTCATGCGGCCGCTTGTCAGATCAAGGTTGGTGGTGGTTCGAATTGTTATGAAAACTTTATAGGTTTTTTTGTAAATTTGTTTGATAACAAAAATCTTTGATTGTTAGTATTTATTTTTATATATATATTATCAATTTTTGCGCCGTAAAAGATTTTATTTAATTGAGCTTTAGAAATATTACTGAAATTGTTAGAATAAGGGAGAAATGAAAAGTAAGGATCGTGATGACTTTGCAACATCAGGTTGTAGGTTCGATTCCCACTCAAGGAATTGAAATATTTAATATTTTTATTTCTTGTCTCTAGTGTAAGGTATAAGTAAGTAAGGTATAGCGTGGTGTTGAGTTACGCTATTTAATACCCAATGCTTTGAACATTCGACAAAAAATGGGGAGCGGAGAGTCTTAAAACTAAGCTCTCACTGCCCACTTACATGCGGGTTACAGCGTGAAACTGAGATAGAGAGAGAGAGAGAAAGCAAGATAACATTTTAACACGTCTCTTTATCAACAGGTATTCAAACTAAAAGGCGCTGACCGCAAACATAAGCAGGACAGAGAGAAGGTTCTCCGCCGTCCGCGTACCGATCTGGAGAAGTATCAGCCGGGGTGCGAGGCCACCGTGCTAACTACTGTAAGATTGTTGTTTAAGTTTTTATTTTTATATTTTGCCGTTTTTAGGGGTCGTTTAAAGGGTAAAAGAGGAGCCTATTACAAAAACTCCAGTCTCTTACCACGACTTGTCTCATGAACAGTGCAGCATGTCTCTTGAGCAGTAGTTAGACTGTTGATATTTTCAAAGTAGATACAAATACTGAAAAACAATATAAAGTTAATATTTAAAGGAGCTCGTAAATAACAAACATATTTTTCATAGATAAATGGTACGTAACCCTTAGAGTGAATTCGACCTGCACTTAACCGGTTTTTTTTATTGTATTTCAATTTTTTTCAATGTAATTTTTTTTATATATTATACTTAAATGTAACATTTATTATGTTGTTAGTTTACTTAAATTAGTCTCGTATGCATTTTTGATAACGGAAATACTAAATTTCTTGATTTTCACATGATGTGATTTAAATCTTTAAATAATTAATTATAACTTATGTTACTTTGTTCACAGTTATCAAATGACGCTCTAATGCCACCGCCGTCCCTCGTCACCACCTCTCCGCCATATTCGCCGGAAATGTGGTAAGTTATAAGAATTATTTTAAAATTTTTCGTTTAATAACAAAAACTTACAGTACGGTAAGGTAATATAAACAAAACAATCTAAAATCAAATCTGCGCTATCATCAAAAGTTTAAGAATTTATCTGAAGTGCTCCACATTCTGGTCATCTTTTCATCAGGTTTTTGCAATAGTTTTGCAAAAATTATAAATAAAAAATTATTTTATTAGAGGTCGTCGTGGCGCAGTGGCACAAGGGTGTGACTGTAACGCTGTAACACGACGGTTGTGGGTTCGATCCACACTCGAAGATGTGAAATATTTATTCACGTTTATATTTCCATTTCTTCGCTGTGTTGTCGAGAGGCAAAGCGCGGCGCGGAGTTCTGCCACTGAACAGGCAATGCCTTCAGAATTCGGCAGACAGTGGGGAACGGAGTGTCTTAACACCGAGCTTCCCTCTGCCTACCCTGCTGTGCGCGGGATACAGCGTAAAGCTGAAAAAAATTTTTTGTTTGTATTTTTAATTAAATAAATAGCCAAAGTATCATAATATGAATCAACGCTGTTATAAAGTAATTACAGATACAAATTAAACTTCATATGTAATTAATTATTTTTAATTACTTTGAAAACTATGTTATGTACATTTTTTCCGTCACTTTTTTTTGTCATATATTTTGTATAAGTAGCTCCTTACGTGTACATCTAATGAATATGACTATTTATTTGACCTGGCGTCTAAAATTCTCTTGAAAACCGGCTACCAAATTACATATTCTAATAATATCTCGTGAAGTAATTAAAGCCAGTTTAAAATCCCACTTATCATTCTCAATTTGCAACTGTCCACGTCTCCGTTGTAAATTACACTAAATTGCACTAATTTAACGTCACGTGATACGTGATTTGTTATTTAATGGATGTCGTCTCACTTTCAACCTTGCCCACAAAAAATATTTATGGAAGATACGGAAGATAAATCTAATTTTACTGTTAATTACTTTTCTAATTCACAGGTAAATTATTTGGCAAAATTTTAAACGTTTTAAATATTTAATATTTTCCTATCATTAACTTAACTATACAATTTATACAGATTGATGATTCTTCTAATGGCTATTATTGTATAATTAATATGTTAAAATATGTACTCATTATACAGAAAATTGCACTTGAAATTAATATATAAAAAATAACAATATGGCAAAGTAATATTCGATTTGTATGACACGACAATTATCTTTCTAATAGCAATCATCTTAGATGTCACGTAATTTCTGTGACTAGTTAACTATCTACAATATAGAGCATTAAATTGCACCAATTTAGCGTCATTTGAGGGGGCAGGCCAGCTCGAGTAATTTATGCGGTCACATCTCAAAAGCCGTCTAAATTTGCACCGAAGAAGCTTCTAGAAATTGTTTTATACGATACTTCTAACAGGGAAGTAATTTTGGAAAAATTTTGTTTACCACTCGTCAATATAATAATAATGATTTAAACAGAAGTTTATTGCCTTCATTTTCGTATAATATGAATAGATTGTCGCGTCTTTTCACTAGCATCACATCGTTAATAAAGAGTAATTCCCTTTCAATTTCAACCAGTCAAGCAATTGACACACATGTGATAAGGCGGCTTCTAACCTGATATTATACGTTTACACTGCGAATATATATATTTATATGTATATATATAAATCAAATTCTATTTCATTTATATTTTTTATGCTAATTCACACAAGGATAGGTTTTTAATTAATTTTAACTTAAATTAAAATATTTTTTAAATAAATTAATTTTTGCTTGTTAATTGTACATGTTTATAATCGATTAAGAATAACTAAGTACGTTGAATATTTAATTGCAAATTGTCGCGCCCTTTTCTCTGGCCCTGCGACATATGTATGAACATAAATTAACATACAGTTGCTCAATTGAGCCCTTGTTATTCAATTGGCATGTTTATCACTTTATTGTCGTAACAATAGACGATATTTTTAGCCTGCGTCATTGTATATAGTCTATCGTAAACAAATATAAACCATGAGGCCGTAAATGTGACTGGCTGTGGATTCGATTCCCACTCTAGGAAATGAAATATTTATTTAAAAGTATATTTCCATTCCTTCGCTATGGAGTCAAGGCAAAACTCGGCGTTGAGTTTCAGCCACTCAACAAGCAGTACATCCAGATTTCGGCGATGTGAGGAATACAGGGTCAAGCTAATAAATAAAATGGTCTATATGAAATGGTCATGGTCTATATAAATTATTAAAAAATAAATAAATATTTTTTTATTAATTAATATAGAATTATAGACCATGGTTTTGTTACAAAAATAAAAGTTGTTGCCTTGTATGTTTATTTATGAACGTACTTATATAGATTAATACGTCACATTATTTAAAAAAAAACTGTTTTAACAGAATTTAACAACTTGTATATGTACGTCCAAAGTTTTCAAAGATTTATTTATTTAAACTCACAAACACTCGACAAACGACTTGCTTCGTTCTCGTTTCCACAAATTGCGCCGTTCGCTATATTTAGAACTACTATTTCATACTTCCGTTGTGGATTCAAACTTGTTTGCAGTGGTTTACAAGTAAATTTGTGCGGATACTACAATCTGTGATGGCTCTTTATTTCCCGTCACTTCACGTGCACCTTATATTGATATTTTTTTAATATATCATATACAAAGCGGTATGGTAATAAATAAAAATAATTTACTTATGCTTTAACAGGCTTACGCTTTGTATAATCTAGTATTTTCTAATGTAATTATACACATAACTGAGGACATTGTTACCCCGTTTTCGCGGTAACACTAACCTTTATCCAGCGCAAGATTCATAGCAGGTCTTTGACTTACTAATAAACGCGTACTTTTCACTCAATTTTTACGTTATTTTTTTTATGTACGTTGTAAAAATGTGAACATTCATAAAATAATTATCTCAGTCGAGAAACTAAATAAACGTGAAAAGTATATTAGAAAAAAAAAACGAAGACACGAATGACGTCATTAGTTGCCCTACAGACAGAGTTGCATTAAACGAGATACAACCAATATAAAATACCGTTAAAATCGAACAGCGACTGTCACTGTAACCGGCAAGAACCACATCGTGGAAATCACATGCCCGTTCATTTGCTGCAGACACAAGTTGAGCGCTTCCAATTACTGCAAGAGGTCGTGAGGTGTGGAACAAAGGGTTCTAATAGCGTTATGATGGTGATATTAGAAATGATATTTATCTTTTTTCACTCCCAACTCTTGATCTAAAGCAATATTTCTCAATTGTGAAATACGCCAACACAAAAGCACTATTTGAAATATTTTATAAACAAAACGAGACTCAAGTTCAAAACTTCATATGTATACGTCACAGCTTTCGTCATGTTGTTTTATTTTAGAAAAAAAAACGGAATTATTGCTGTTGTCATATTTTTATCGCTAAGATATGTAGAAGGCGCAGTTTTAGATTAAGTTATAGTCTGTATATTTATGTAATGTGTTTTTGTAAATAAATATGGATATGCATTTTATACAAAGTATGACAAATGAAAAGAACTATATTTGAAGTGTTTGATAATACAGTACACAGAACAAAAACAATTGACTTTAACACGTGATGTGGAGTACTTGACGCTTTAACAAGTACTAAATTACTATTAAGTATTACATTATATTGTAATTTATGTGAGATTACAAGTAAATAGAGTGGCTATGACTACAATGTAACGTTGAGTAAGGTCGCGTATTTGCTATAAAATGATCTCAGTGTAGTGATGTAACAAACAAGTGTTAAAGTCGGACAAAACGAGAACCGGATCACATCAGTTAGCTACAAATTGAAGTACAATTGTCCAAAACTGCATTGGAGCTATTATTATATCCGCTTCGGTGCTGATACATCCAACTGGAATCTACCATACAATAGCAGACCGTTTTGTTCTTAGTATGTCACTGAGAAACCAACAATATAATTTAATACCGCTCGTATTAATAGAGATCGAATAATAAAAAGTCTTTAAAACAGAAGTTTTATCGACAATTCACATCACTAGCAATGTCATGACGTAGCGCAGTGCACCACCGCGAGCCGGCCGCGGCCCACCGAAACCGAATAGAACCGGATCGTAGCCAATCAACGCGCGCGCATCACTAGTGACCAATCAGGGCCCATCACGCTCAGTCACTGGCTTTCCTTCACCCGTACCATACTCTATTGTTTCTGTTTATAACGCATTATTTACCGCTGATAAAACATAAATTTTGAATCTCCGTTTAACCGGTGATATCTTGTATTCGCTTATATTTTACTTATTGCGACATTTTGGCTGCGCATAGTCTAGAAATGTTGGACAAGTGAAATTATTTTGACATTGTTATTACAAGATTAAAGTTTCGGTGTTAAACAAAAGTTGCCCAATGGTGTCTGTGGCGAGTGTATCTAAAGCTATGTTGGTTGGATGTGGTTGTGGACGTGGTTACCGTTCAGCATCAGGCGCTTTCCTCTCCTCTAACTTGACGAGACAGGACTATAGCTGACAGGAGTATGCTCGTGCTCGAGCAGAGACTTAGTGCAAGGCAGGTGGGCGGTGTGGTTCTGCGAGCTCGTCTGCTCCATAGTGTAGAGGCCCAGGGCTGGCGGATGAGGTTCTCCCTGCTGAAGACTGAAGTGGAGATTGATGCAGATCCTGAAACATATAGGGAACTGGCTGCTAGATTGAGGAGGGCTAATGTGATTGTTCGACGTGGACGATCGATGTTGAAGTAAATATGCGTTTTTTATATATTAAAAAAAAATTACCAAATATAACATTTCCAATTAGCTTTTCAAATTCAAAACAATTAAAGGCTGTAAAAAAATATCTATGAAAAGCCTAAAAGAAAAAATATTTATATAAATATTTCGTTACGATTTTTTGTTTTATAAAAATAATTATTTATGGAGGGGATAATAATAAAATTTTGAGGCTCAAATATCATCAATTTTTGTCACATGTTTACTGATATTACATTATTGAACAGTCATTTTGGATAGTATGTGTTTGAGTTGATTTTTTTGTTGGATAATTTGTTTCACGAAGAAGACTTTAATTATTTCAATCTAACTTATTTGAAGCTAGACATGACAGAAGGGCATGAGTGTATGACTGTAAACTCGGCTTAAAAAATGTAACCCACTGTGCCTTGATCAGAGTTACATTCAACCCTTGGAATACACCACGGGCACAACTTTTAATTTCACATTTTATATGTCATACTTCCAATGCTATAACAATATTGTTACTATGTTACATAATATAAAATGGTCAAGTCTTATCCTATAATAGAATTAGATGAATCCAATAACCTTTTGCGAACTTGTTTATATTTGTTGAAATAGTACCTGCATATTTATTTCTGTAATTTAAAATTGTATTACACCAATGTTGTTAAAACACTCCATTCTCCACTTTTCTCTCAATTTCACTGCATGTTGAGTTGAGGAACTGGATACACAGCAGAGAAATTACATATGTAATGAAATAATTTATTTTCTCAATGATAATTAGACCTACAGCCATCATGATTGCAGTTGGATGCTGACCTACCGTGATCCAAAACCCCCAAATATGTTTTTACATAATCAGTAGTCATTACTTGTTGTGTTCTCCTTCTCAACATGCTATATCTCAAAAATTGTTTTTAAAATGTGAATTATTCAGAAAGTACAATAATAACATTGGTCATATTAATTGACTTTTCTTTTTTTTTTTTGGTGTTACTGTTTGTTAAATCACTGTTACTGTTTGTTAAATCTTAGATTTTTGAGAACAAGTGCAAAGCCGCTCATAATAAAATCTAGTCTGTAGATAATTTGCGTACTATCTAATCCCTAAGTAGGCTGTGCTATGATAAGATAACTTATTCATGCAATAATATTGCACTTTCTTTATAAAAACAGAAATTTTAACAATTTCCTAAATTATTGAAATTTCTGTTTAATTTAGGTTACATACATTGTAATATTTCCTTTTCTTTACATAAATATATATATAAATGTACATACAAAGATTTTGTCCAAGAAAAAGTGTTTGTTTTACAGTTTTTTTGTTTGATGGGAATTGAACCCACAACCTCATGCTTAACAGTCATTGCCACTAACCACAAATCTAATGGGTAAAAATAAAAGGGAGATTTTTAAAAATCTTTCATTAGAAAAACAAAATCAATTTACTTTTAAAACTTTTTTGGACACAACACTAATAAAAGTAAAATTTAAAGTACATATATATATTATTTAATAAAGTTATATTATTTATAAAAGACTATTAATAAAGAAGTTAGTTTTTAATGCGACTCAAGTACACTTGCAATGAGATAGTGCATTGGCGGAATGAGCTTAAGTGAATGATTATACATAAATGCAGCTTATTAAATGATAAATACTGAATACTTTGAAGGTTAATACTGAATACTTCACACAGCAGGTGAGGCTAAAGGAACCTGGTGTTGAGACTGTCCACCCTCTTTTCTCTCAACTTTCTAGATTTTGCGTTTTTGAGTATCAAATGGTGGAAGCCAAGGGTGCGTTTTGACTTGTTACCAGAGAGATAGAAATAACTCGGATTGAGAATGGAATACATAACCGTCGCGTTTACAATAATATAATACGTAAAAGTAAATATTGTGTCACTCTTCCATGATGGCCTCGTGATATACAGGGTGGAAGTGTAAGCAACACTTAAATGAAACCACACTTTTAACGACTCTATAAAAGCCTTATATAATTAAGAATTTAAAAAAATGCCATAAACAAAAAAGTTATTTTTTCAAACAAAACAAATAATAAGTTATCGTTATAAAATAAAACGCCATTTGTAATGTATGACATAAACACGCACACTAACGCTTAGTAGTATTTTTGTATATTGGTATTATGTGTGCGTCTCATGAAATACAGGTATGGATAAAAATCGTGAAATGAAAAAAATCCTACGTCTTAAACTGTTTAGGTATCTTGATTAATTTCTGTAGGTATTTGGTTTGAAATATTTTAACATAAATACTGATTCCGTAAAGTCCAGTCCACAACCAGTCGCGTTTACTGTTCCACGCTTGTGCTCCTACGCCGTGCCCAGCCTCAAATCGGCCAACTGGCAAAGGCCGGTCGTAACATATGCACAAAAAAATATTTATTTAGCACAATATTTGACTCGTTCGGAAATTTTTCGTTATTTACTTTGAATAAATAGGATGATCTCAGTTACTATTACGACCTACGCGTTGTGTGATAGTGCTTATCAGTTAGCATTAGTGTTTAGATGATATACCTAGATACGTCGAGTGGTCCTATCGGTGGATCTCATTGGGCATGTCCGAGATTCGATTTAGATCTTAGTGTGTTTATTTTGTATGTATGTTGGAACTTATGCATATAAATCGTAAGTTACTAAAAGTTTGTTTTGTTTTTTTTACTTATAAACTATGTAACTGGAATGGTGTTGTACGGGTTAAAATTACATATAAAATTGTAACCTCGGATTACCGGATACCATGACGTCTTTGAATTATAAATATAAATATGTTTTTTTTTTCTTCCAGTGTCACTCCAAAGGCGATTGCAAGCCCAGTATTAGTGAGCAAACCAATTTTACCACAATCAGGTAATTTTTCTTACTTTAATGTATCATCTGACTTATTATCATCTAATTTTTTGAACGGTGCGTGTGGAACGGAGTGTCTTAACACTAAGTTCTCTCTGCCTATCATATTATATATGAGGGATACAGTGTGAAGCTAATATTTTTTTTTGTAATAAAGCAATTTAAACTACAATCTACCAATTTACTATCAATAATAATATAAAATACTTAAGATGACACCTTAAGAGTGGGAATCGAACACGCATCACATTTACATTCCGGCGCTATGCCACTGCGTCACGATGGCCTAGGCTAGGTTATTTATAAAAATGTCCTATATAAATAGTATTTTTCATTCTTTACAGGGATAATTGCATCCAACAACCAAATGAAACCACTTTATTGCCAAGAGTGAGTATTTTCTTCTTATTTTTTTTTTTAATATACTTATATCTTTTTTTTTTTACTATTGCAATATTTAAACACTATAAAAAATGATCTAGAATATTCTGTTTTCAGTTCTCCATTATCTGCAAATTTAACAGATAAATTAGAATTACATTTTTATATTTATAACAGCCGCCATTTTGTATCTATAAATAGCATAATTAATAGCAAAGACAGTGATTTGTACACCCGCAAGTCAAGTAGCAATTGATTACAACACTAAACACACATAATAATAGATAATACATTTGTTTACAAACGCACACGTTATTTAAATCCAATTTTAATATATTACTCGATTATTATTTATTTTTTGCAAGGAAGTTATTTTTAACCGACTTCTTTTTATAATTAATGTTTTTATTATTTATTTGAGTGTTTTTCTGACGAACTTGATATACTTATTTATTAATTATATTTAATTTATTTATTAATTTTATCAATAAATTTTTGCCTGGTCTATTCATATAAATTATACTAATATCCCTCGATATTTTTGTCTATTTCAGAAAAGTAATAAGTTTGTTGTTACATACAATTCATTAAACTTATACCTAAAATACGTAATCAAATGTGTATATATTTTCTACTTAATATTTACGTTTCTTCTTAATAAGCAGATCGTTATTCTATTGCGGTTTTTTACAAAAACACTTTTGGTACAGGTTTATTTCTTTCGGTCTTATACGAATATGTATTATAATTTGTTCTTTTTAAAATATTTTTTTAAATTCCTTCAATTTTTTTTTTAAATAAAAACAGCGGCGGTGACATGAAGGCACACAGCCCTACCTGTCACTCGCCTGGCGCCATCTTGCCCGACCTGCCGGTGCCCGCCGAGGAACCTGAAAAGGTATATTTTTTGTATTAGTAGCCCAGTAACTCCTCAATTTTATCGTTCGATTTTAAAGAGATTAATACCGTCAGTAGGTTCTAATTATACAGTTTTCTTCCATGAGAAACAATTTACAATTGTACTTTTTTTTTATTGTTTGCATACAATACTTTCAACACATTTTTGTATTATATAATTGGAACACCATATCTATAATATTTTATTTAATACTTCCCATAATTTGAGAAGTGAATTGATTTATGTATATTTATTTGAATATATATTTTTTATATATTTTTTATATATTCGAGTTCCATGATTTTTTTTTTTCATTAAAAAATAAAAAAATATTTTTTTTTCATATTAATACATTTAGTATTAAATCAAATGAGTAATGAATATTTGATGTTTTTTTTTCACAGAACTACGGTCTATCAAAAGACGCATCGTCAAATGAAACGCAACTGTGGCTGTCCCGCCATCGTTTCTCACAACATGTCGCGACGTTTGCTAACTTTTCTGGTGCCGATCTTTTAAGGTATGGAAATAATAATATTCAATGGTAGGGTAGGTAGAGAGAAACTATGTTAGTAGACTCCTTTCCCACGACGAATTCTGATGGGATTGCGTGTTTAGTGGCGGTACTCAACGCCGCGCTATGCCAGGACATCAGAGCGAAGAAAATGGAAATATTTGATTAAACTTTTTTTTCTTGTATACATCTATATTATATAGTAATTTCTTTTTTGTTTCAGATTGTCGCGTGATGATATAATCCAGATTTGCGGCCTTGCTGATGGCATACGTCTGTTCAATGCTTTACACGCTAAGTGAGTGCTTATTAAAATAAAGATATATTACAAATTAACGACCCCCGCAGTCTTTGTGTTTAGAATAATAATATTTTTGGTTAATTAAACTTCACAAAAATTGAAAATAAATAAATTTTAAATTTTTGCTTTCTTTGATTGGAGCCTGTATTGTAATCTGTACTATTTATATGACATTACTAATGATTTAGCATAGTATGGTATTTGAAATTTATAACTTGAATTACTGAATATTAACGAATTTAATATTATATTTTTTTGTATATTTTGTTATATCTTGTTTAATTTAGTCTATTTAAATTATATAATTTTAATTAGTGAGTATTTAATATATTTTTTATTTATTCGTTATGTCGTATGTCTTTTGTATTTCCATTCCGAACGCAAATATAAGAAACAATGTATGAGAAATTGTTTTATCATACTTTTCCCTACATATTTGTCTCCTCCCCCACAGGCGTATCGAACCCCGTCTGACACTCTACGTGTGCGCGTCCAGCACGCACAGTGTCCACAGCGCGTTGTACCTGCACACGGCAGCGGCTGCTGAACTGCATGCCAAGTTGCGAGGATTGTTGAATGGAAATGCTAAAGTAAGTAAAAATGCGGTTTGTTGTATGTATTTAATAATCAGATAGTTTCAATATTAAATGTTAAATATTAGAAAGTTTAAAGAATAGACAGATGAAACCTGGGGACCTAGTGTTGGTGCACTCAACAACGCGCTTTGCCTCCTTATTTTAGATCGAGGAAATGAAAATATAAAATGTCTCACGGTAAGGAGGCTGAATATTATTAGAGTAATAAGAAAAATCTAATATTCTTCCAGGAAACCGACACAGTCCTAGTATCGGGACCCAATGGCGCTCGAGTTCGTCTGACAGACGATCTTGTTCGGCACTTACCTGACAATTCTACCTTCAGACTTGAGAGGATAGAGGATAATGCGCTACTACTCAGTCCCACTGGCAACTGACAGTGAATTAACGGGTAAAAACTGGTTAGAACTGGTTACGAAGTGGTTAGAAGTCGTGGGAAGTCAATATAAATATAATGTTACGTCGTTCATTAAGATGTCAATATAATCTAATGTGAAAATCTAAATTTAGACCTAGTCAGTCTACTGACTGTCAACAATTGTCAGAAACTTTTTAGAACTGTTAAGAAAGAGCTGAACTGAACTGGCGGGGTCTGTTGGAGGTTGAAGGAAGTCCATATAAATAATGTTATGTTACTTCATTCATTAAGATGTTAATATAATCTGAATGTGTGTCGAAATTTACATGTTGTACCAATTGACGGTAAACCAACTGGCAAACTGGTTACAAGTGGTTAGAAGTATTTGGAAAGTAGTTGGAAGTATCCATAAAGATTTTTTTATTATTTATTTCATTTAAAGGAATTCTGTGAATCGAAAACAGCAAAATGATATTTCTGGGAATTTCCCCAAAATAATATAAAGGTTGTTTCTCATTGAACTGTAACTAATCATACAGAAATTGTTGAAAGTGTAACCTTAAAAGGCTGTTGTGTCCCACTACTTAGTGGGACAGCGTGACCGTACACGCAACGGTTATGGGTTCGGTTCCCACACGGAAGAATGATACGGCATTGTATCGAGAAAACGGAGTACGGCGTTGAGTTACGCCACTCAGCACGCACCTAATTATGAAATAGGGTGGAAAGGAAGACTTTGTGGAGAACAGATAATTTTAAAACTAAAATCCTTTTTTGTCTTGAAAGACTTAAATAATTAAAAGTGACATTTCAATCTTAATAGGATCGTTATTTTATAAGAAAAGGGGCCATGAGTTGTTTTTTTCTATAAATAAAATTGTTACTAACAATTCACCTCATTTGTCATTTTATTAACAAAAAATACTTTTTAAGGATTTGTTTTATTCTCTATTATGTCAAAAACGGTCTAATAAACTATTATAAAATATGTTTTTTTTGGATTCCGTAATGTTAATTAGTAGTTTGGTATAGTTTGTTTTTACTTATCATGGTGTTTCTATGGTAATGTTGTTTAATTATTTTTTTAATATTAGTTAGTATTTAAGGCCAATAATTTTTATTTTTGTATGAAATACAAATAAACTAGGCTGTATACAGCCTGTTCGCTTATTAAGTGGAACAATTTCTATGATGTATGTGGGTTTGATTTCATCTGGAAATGAAAAATGATTATCCATGTTAATTGTGCAGTTACATTAGTTACATCCATGTTAATTGTGCAATAGTACACTACAATACTGTCGTGTTCGCTTAGAAGAAAATTTATTAATTAAAATTATGAAAATGTTGGGTTTATTTTTATATAATTAGCATATCGAGTTTCTGTGCCTAATTGTTATATAAATAAATTAGTTAAAATAATTTGTTATTGTCATAAGTGTTAGAGGTTAGTTTTATTGTCATTATTGTTTTATAAATCTGTTATATAAAATGAGAAGGGATATAAATAAAATAAAAATATCAAAAATGTATATTTAAAAAAAAAAATGATTTTTTGTTTGTTGAAATAAAAAAAAAATTCCACATTTTTTTTGACAAAAATTTTATTTAGTCCCTTTTTTCAATATAAGAGAGATTATAAATTAATTTTAGTATCCTATTATAAATGAATATATTAAATATCGCTATTTAATATATTAGTTTTAAGTATTATTAATATTGTTTTTGTATGTTGAGATTCTCTTTATATGCTACTTGTGAAATGGTTAATTTATTAAGACTCGAATCCACAACGGCGACAGTTCTGGGTTCGGTTCTAACTCCAGAGAATGACTATACTTCTCTGTCGAGTGAAAGGTCGGATAACTTTATAATTAGTTACCCAAACATAGATTTAAAATAATTAATTAGTGATTAGTGAAAATATTATTTCATTAAATTTAATTACTTTCTTTGAATCACTTTGTAATGACAGTCCTGACGTATGTATTATACATATGTTTATTTATATTAATTAATTATGTGTTAGTTTGTTGTAAGGCAGCTCTTATATGCAAAATTAAATTAAATTGAAAAAAAGTTACATTTAATTGTACTGGTTTTGATCTATATACATTTACCAAGCTGAAAATATTATATGGTGACTATTTTTTGACGCTATATTGCATATTATATAGGTATGAATGGGTTTTGTAATAGGGATATTGGTAGTTATGTTTGAATATATAAAATTATAAAGAAATATATTAAAAATAAAAAGAAATATATACAGGTGAAACCGTCTGCGCTTCTTTTACGGGAGCCGCATATAGAGAAAAATATTTAAAATTAATTAAAACAATCACCAGTTCAGATTGAGGCGTGTGCGGCGGTGTCCCTTTGATGGGTTTCTCTGCACTCTGCATGCGTCTTTCTTAACAAGTGGCGTTTTATTTTACAACGATTTTATTAATTAATCACTAAAAAATCACGTTTTCATTTTTAGCAAAATCTTTTTGGTTTTAATTATATGAGGCTTTTAGAATAGTTAAAACTGGTTTTTAATTCAAGTGGTGATGACAAAAAAACTATATAAAAGAATAAACGTGGCGTTGGGTTACGCTACTCTACAAATGAAGCGTCGAGAATTCGCTTTAAAGTGGGGGATAAAAGTGTTAAAATGGAAATGTCTATAACACTAATTCCCAATTTTGCTGAAAAGAGCTGACAAAAACAGTTGCTCTTTTCAATAACAATGTTCAAATTTCGAAAACAATATTTGTTTTATATTTTATTATCAAAATATATTATCAATATCTGTATTACATATATTAAAAAAAAATAATTTGCTTGAAAAAAGTCTGGATGCCTTAAAAGTGCCTGAACACAGCGCTAGTTGCATAATGGAGTATTATATTTTTAGGGTTTAAATACAGTTGTAGTGTTTAGTCAATAAATGTATTATAGTTTACATGGTGTTTTATTATATACACATTTTAGATAGTTCTGTATTTATCTAATATGAAAGAAATAAAAAAATATGACACTACAATAATTTTTAGATTCAAGAATAGAAAAAAAAACTTAAATCCTAAATTAAAACCGATACTGATTTTGGTTAAAATAACTATAAATTTAATATTCTGAGATTCTTTGATTTGTCATAATTTGCAAATTTAGAGTTAAATCACTTGTACATATTATTTTTAGCTTCATGCTATATCATCCACATAGTGGCGTAGGCCGAGGGATCTTAGGAACCGTAGTACTGAGACATTCTGTCTCCATTCCGTACCGTTCTCTACATTCAGCTAAATTTCTGCGGCAAACTCGACGCCGTGTTATTACGGCGTTTTCATTTTATTTTTATAAACATTAAATATAATTTTGCTTAACAAATATAAGTGTTACGATATTTCTCTATGAAATAATTATTATAAATTTTGTAATCATAAATAATTATTGTAAGTTTTGTAGGTTTTGATTCCCTTACGAGTTTCGCAAATTTCTCGTGCCTATCTTTTGATTGCGTTCGATTAAGTTTGATTTCTTTCACAGCTTCAAGGAACAGTAGACTTGAGTATTTAATATAAATATCAACTTGATATCTCCACGCATTCCTGAGAAAAAGGAGCTTCCGTTTATTTCTTTTGAGGTACGGAAAAACAGAATTTTGATAGTCATGACAAAAAACGCTTATTTCCCCTTCTTATTATAAGTGAGTTGATTCTCCAATAAAATTCGACATATATTATAAAAAAAACAACAAAAATAAACTTACTATTTATTAAATATTACAAAGGCACTGTAACATCGGGTCGGCTCTATATAATACTCTACAAAGACCTTTCATACAAATGGAAATCAAAAGGCACTGCCTAGTATGCTTTAATGTATTAACAAAACTAATTAATGAAATTGATTTTAAAAACAACTATAGAAGTAGAAACAAATGATAATAAAATTTCAACTCTTAAAGAAACAACAATATGTTATAATTGGTTATAATCCAGTTATTGTCGTAATCATAATAACTACTTCTATAATTATGACACAGTTATAATATAATCAATTAGAAATATTCTGTAAATGTGTTTGATGCTTACAAATAATAACAAGAAAATCGGCTAAAAATCACCATTTTGGGATTTAATATGAATATTAAATTCCCATTTTAAGTAATAAATAAAGTAAAAAGTGACTAAGTCTAACCGTTCTAACATTAGTATAAGCTTTACTATCTAATTGGCAATATTTAGATATGGTATTTAAATATAATCAAAATGTATTCTATGAAATAAAAAAAATGAATTGGATGGATATATGTCATATATACAGTAAAAACATGAAAAACTGTTAAAAAAACGAAATTTTTAAAATATGACGAAAAACAAGTGAAATTAAAACGGAATGTGAACAACATATTATGCTTTTATAGAGTCTATGCTTATTTCTACAAATATATAAAAAATATGGTCTGTCACCACAATAATATATATATTAATATATAAAATAGTGCAAAATATATAATATCTTAGTATCAAAGATAATTTATTATATAAAGGAAGGTTAACATGTTGATTTTTTGTCATTGTGATCTATATATATTTAAAAATTATAATAATATGTATAATTAATTGTGTATGCAATTGCATTATTAATAGTACGTGCATTTTTTTTGACTTAATCGAAAAAATATGCTTTTGATAAAAAAAATAACAAATAATAACATTGAAAAAATCACTCCAATTTATTTATATATTTAAAAATGAATATATATACTATTTACATTGTAAAAAATTGAGACCTGCAGTGTGACCAGGTACAAAAAAAAATAAAATAAAATAAGAAAAATAATCTCAAGTAAAAAAAATGTGTCAAATGCAATTAAAAATGGAATGGCTGTTTTAAATATAAAATGAAATTTAAAATACTGTGACAGATGTAATAAATTTTTTTTTTAATAAATTTAAATAATTAATAAGCGATTTCGTCAAATAATGACAAAAATGCTAATAATATAGTCTTTATTTGGACGTTAAAAGTATTTTAGGCGTGAATTACTAATAATACTTATTTTTTAAAAGAGCAGTACTTTTAAGTATTAATAATGAACTTTTTTTAGAAGTTCAAAAGTCATTTTTGACAAAATGGTGATGTGACAATTTGTGTAAAAATTCAATAATCTAACTTGACATAATATCGATTATAAAATACTGTTGTTTTATGTACAATTTAACGAATTATAATAAGAATGATAATTTTGGACATTTTTAAATATTTTTTTTTTGTTAAAACAGAATATTTTCTCACCAATTCGATATTATATCAAATTATCTAACCTTATGTTTATTAGTACGCGCGTCTACATATACATACACGTTTGTTTTGTGTATATATCCCATATAATAGTTAAGCTGTCTATAATATGTCTCAAGAAATCTGTCCGTCTATATATATATATATATTAATCGGCCTGTCAACATTTGTATGTATGTGTCTCAATTATACGTCTGATCCGGAGCTAGCTCGACGTAGTTGGCGGGTAACATGCCGGTGCGTCCCGTACGCAGCACTTGTCCCGTCATCCATCCTTCGTCGATGGAAGTTACGTTTGATATGTAGTCGCCTTCGCGGAATGATACCTTGAAAGAAAAAAAAAACATTATAAATACTCATTTTATAAGATCTGTGGAATCATAAATTAAGAAAATATAAAAAATTGTTGTTATAATAAATTAAAATTAAGTTTTGTCTTCAAAGAAATTAGATAATTGAAAGAATGTGAAGGTGTAAAAAAGCTTGTTTTTATCAATACTTATAAAAATACGTTTGCAATAAGCATGAAACTGGTAAGAAAATTCTACAAAATTAT
This sequence comes from Heliconius aoede, assembly GCA_037355905.1. Lineage (NCBI taxonomy): Eukaryota > Metazoa > Arthropoda > Insecta > Lepidoptera > Nymphalidae > Heliconius > Heliconius aoede. The sequence continues at coordinate 163,047 of JBAIZZ010000097.1, read as the reverse complement.
TCTAAATCTTATATTATTAAGAAATATTTTAAATTTGATACTCACTTCATCACTGTCGTTCGCTTCGTAATCGTACATGGCGATGAAAACTCTCTGAAAATATTAATTAAAATATAATTTGTAAAAAAAAACAACATTGGCCCTAAATTATTCAAGATAAAAAAAATACATGTCATAATATCTTTATAGTTTTCCATAAATACCTGATTATGAGCAGGAGGGCGATGACTCGGTGGTTGTTCGTTGGCAAGAGGATCGAGGTCGGTGACGCGGCCGATGTGTCGACTGCTTTGCTGGGATTGGTGTGCTCCTGCTTAAAAACGTACGAATGGTTGGTAATATCTTTGAAGATATTCAGGATATTTATTATACGCAATGTGATTTATAATATATATATACAAATCTCAATTATTAAACACTAATAAAAAAAATCTTTATTTAATATTTTTTAGCAAATGAATGAGCCAATAATGATTGGATAACCAGCACCACACACACAAAAGCTCATACCAGCATGAAATTATAAAACCGAGAAGTCAGATAGATATCATGAACCTGAAAAACAAAATGGCGATGTGGACCTACCTCGTTTCCCTTCACTGGAGTAAATCAACGTAGCCGATGCCCTTTGAACATTTAAGGGAGCTCTCGGAGCATCGATTAGGGGATCGTAATCTTGAATCCTGCCAATCTTTTGGTTCCCGTAATGAAAATTAGCATTTTTTGGATATTCCTCATACTTTGGTTGTTGTTGGTAATACTCCTCTTGTTGACGATATTCCGGGTACTGGCGATGACTTTGGGCGACGGGTGTCTGATAATGATTTTTGGGTGGCAAGTTTGGTGGTGGTACGTTCGATGGTAGCATTTCCGTCGCGTAGTTCTCTATTTGCTGATGGTAGTTATCGTTCGTCGCTACGTCTAGCAACAATCATGATGGACGGTTAAACACACGTGGTTGATCGACAATTATTTCTTATTTCTAAATGATTTTTCCCAATTTTTAAATATTTATATAATGAAGCGGATAAGTTGCATATGCAATGCAAGTTGTATGCAAACTTCTGAATTCTTTTGTATTTATTATTTTAGGAAAATTACCAATTACATCTGACAAATTAACAATTTTCCCCTCTTCAATTCAGAATTTAACCAAGAAATCATTGTCAATCAATCATTAAAACACAAAAGATGTACAATTAGTCATAACGTCGAGTCCCACGACCCATCCCAGTACAATGGATTTGTGCGAAACAGTGAGAGCTCGTGTCACAACATACACTGCGAGTGATGGAAGTTGTCAATGTGTGTATGTGTTGAGTGAACATAACTCAAGAACAAGCTTGGATAATATGAAATGACATGTAACTAAAAATTATATAATAGCAAAAATTATAATGAAAAGTGATTTCTTTTCTCGCAATTGGGTTCTTGTATGGAAAGATTGTGATTTAAAATGTTACTTGAGAGAACGTGAATCTCTTCATCAGACTGAATAGAGAAACGATCTAAGAATCCATGGATTTAACAACAAGGTTATCTTCTATTTAATTAATAAAGTGTAAGCATGAAGATTATTAAATATAATAAATAACAAATAGGCAGGTACAATTTACAATAGTAACAAATTTGACTATTTATTTGTTAAATTAAACTTTGAAATTAGAAAAATACCAAATTTTCCAAAAAGATGCAGTCATATTCGAGTGCAAGATCATAATATCCAGAGCGTATAAAGCAATATGTGCATATTACTTACCCACTATCTCTCCGTTCTCGTTAATTTGTCTTTGTTTCTCCATTTGAGCCTTCTTCTCCAGGTCTCCGTGGTAGGCAACATTGCTTATAATTTTTGTGTTTGCTTTAATTCTGAGTGTTTCTGGATCATCTGCGACCTGACAATGTAAATAAATAAGTATCATGAAATTTGTTATTGATTACTTGAATATCTTTTTATTGATGGTTGCTGAAAAAATAATTTAGATGCAAACATTCTTCAGAATATGCCTTCTTTTATGCCTGTACAGGCAAAGGAGATAAAAAGAAGGCGTAGAAGGCGTTTTACTCAAGGAAAATAAAATAAATATGTCCTAAATACAGAATAATTAATAAATAAATTACAATAACATAAGGAAGACATAAAAGACATGACACTACCCATTATAAAAGCACAAGTTAACCCCACAAGCCTACCTGTGTAAACTTCCCTTTGCTCTTCTCGAAGTCGGCGTGATACTTCACGTTGCTCTGAAGTTTCGTGTTTTCCGCTATCCGTTTCAGTTCTGGCGTTTCGGCCATTGTGGTGTGCTTCGCTTTGGGCACGTGCCTGGAAATTTTTGAACAGATTATATTATTTTCATGAAAACATGACATCACATAATATTTTTCAGTTTCACATTTTCTCCCGCATAACATAGTAGACTCTCTCCCATAAAAATAAAAAAGACAAAAGTAAACTGTTGCTCTAACTCTCTTGACCAACTCCAGACTTGAACCAAGAACCTCCCTAAAAACCTTTCTAAATAACAACTAAACCTAAATAAGTATTTATAATATATAAATACTTATTTAGTTTTAGTCATTATTGTTTTGTTATTGTTGTTTTTGTTATAAATTATTCATTATGCGTTGCGTCAAAGGTTAAAAACATTGATTCATGTAATAATCGACCTGAGCATGTAAAGAGCTGCCTCTTATTGTGTAATAAAACATAATATAATTTTTAAGCCGCCGTTTTTAAGCAGCCGCCGCATAGCGTGACTCTCTGACTTTAAACGCGACGGTTGTGGGTTCGATTTCCACACGGGAGGATGAGATTCAAGAAGACTTCCGCCACTCAACATGCAATGGCTCGAAAGTTCGGTATCTTAACGTTAGGTTCACTCCATCCTGCTATGTGGGAAAAAGCGAGACCAATATCGACCTCTATCTACTACTATTGTCAACGGTTTCAGTGTATAAATTAAAAAATGGCTAATAAAAAGACGGGTTTTTATTTAACGGTTTCTACTGACGACATGAGAATCTTATTCTAGACAATAGCATTTCCAAGATAAAAATCGAAACAAAAAAACACATAAAATATATTTTATAATTCTATTTCAAAAAATTTATTTAATAATTTTAGTTTACAAATGTTTAATACTTGAGTAAATTTACAGTTAACTTAGAGAGTCTATTTAATAATTGATTATATTACGTAGGTACTTTGAATTTATACATATTTAAATTTATCTTATCAATTATGTTATATTATTTATATGGATTTTATATTAACATTGCCTCATTTAGACAGACAAACAACGGCGTTAAGTTATGCCATTCTATAGGCATATCTTAAAAGCTTTTACACAAAAAGAAAATATTCCAAACCGGGAATCGAGCCCACAATCATTGCTACGAATGTTTGAACATAATACACATATATATAAATACATAAATGATGATTACAATAAGTTTCAATATAATCTACTCATTAGTTAGAAACTCCATCATTATGGGAACATGGTCATTTAGAAACTTTGTGAAAACACTACTTTAGATGACATTTTCTATACGCAATAAGC
>JBAIZZ010000097.1:134866-159381 GCA_037355905.1 Heliconius aoede | reverse complement strand
AGATTTGAACCCATACATAAAAACAACAGAACAGAAGTACCAACATTAATAAACTCCGTCATATTATTGTCATCGCATGCTCAAGGCCAGTCAACCTCGCGTGATAGAAATCATGAATAAATAAATTTATTTCATAATTTCTCGGTAAAATTTCATATTTTTTGTTAGTAATGACGGAATTAACAAAACTCATTTCATTATACTTGTTTTTAGAGTATAATCAACTTTTATCATCAATAGTATATAGTCGGTGAGACGGAGAACGGAGAAATTGAAAGGGGTGCGCAAGCGTGCGCCACGATATAATAGAACGGCTTCAAATCCGAGACCAATTATACCTAAGTTTATATATTATTATATTTATATAGTTTATACACCGCGTTATAACAAGTTTTCCAAAAAAAATAACTTATAAAATAATTAATAAATATTCATACTAAAATAAAATGTATAAAATTTTAAAAACATTAAATCCGCTGTGCCGCTATACTTCTGACGTAATAGTTGTATCGCTTACATACTTGAATATAAATATAAAATTCGTGTAACTGTTCACCAGGTTCCGTGGTGTAGTGGTTATCACATCTGCTTTACACGCAGAAGGCCGCCAGTTCGATCCTGGCCGGAATCATATATATTTTTTTTTTTCGTAGAAATTTATAAACATTTTTATTTACTTATGTAATATATTTTTTAAATTGTATTTATAATGTTTTTGTACAGAGTAATAAGTGTAGGAAAAAAAATTTGTAAGTCATAAAGATATTTGAGTGATTCTATTCTTCCATTCTACAACATATAATTTACATTTATTAATATAAATTATAAATCTTTTTAGCTCCTGTAGTCTACTGGGAAAAAATAAAATTCCTGTATCAATAATTTGATACAACAAAAACATATTTACACACTTTAAAATATAGCAGGATAAATAGAAAGTTTGTAAATAGTGTTTCTGCATACATTTATTCACATACCATTCAACTTATTAGAATAATAAACATGCAAATACGTCATTGTTGCACCAAACGACTGATACACTATGAGGAAAATTTCACCCACATCTTTATTCGTATTATGTAGGTATATTTTTTATATTAGCCATTTGCTCTTTTTTTTAATGCCAGCTTTATAATAGCTATTAGTTAAAAAAATATTATATAGTGGGGTAGCGGAATTTAAAGCCGCGCCGTACTTTGCCTATATTTCCATATTGAATTATCCTAAAAGTAGTTATAAGCTTATAAGATTTGTTTCATTACACAACTTATAAACTCGACCTATTCAATGTTTGGCAACACCAAGTCATTGTCCATTAGCATATTGAATGCACCTTAGCTAATTCAAAATATGTATAAGAATTGTAATTGATAAAGAATGAAACACTAAAAGATCACCTGAGAGTAAACAGTTATGGTTGTGGGTTCGGCTCCCACTACAGGGGAATGCATTATTATTTTATTCACTTTGTTAATAAGACAAAAAGCAGCATTGAGTTTTGCCATTCAAAATGCAATGTCTCGAAATATGTGTGACACAGAGTGTCTGAACTCTAGAGTTTCTCTGCCTATCTTCAATATTTAGGATACAAAAAAAAACCACACGACTACATCCAAGAGATAACATTTACCCAAAAATACTTTTAAGCTGTCACATAATGACTTTAACACAATTGTTTTAAGATTTTTTCCCATTGATGAGAATAACACATTCAAATTATTTTCCATCTCCAATCAGGAAGAACAAAATGTAGCATTGGATACCATCAATCAACATAAAATGTCTTGAAATTGGACAGAGTGACTCAACACTAACTTTCTTCTGCCTACACCGTATATTATCATTAATAAAGTAAAGTTTACTAGTTTTGGCTGTTTTATAGTATATTTGGCTTTGTAAACTTTCATGTATTGTTCATTTTAAGTTAATAAATGCCACAGTTTGCAACTTATGTGGTTATTGTCATTATGAATTGTATTATTTTGATATGAATCTATTATTATTTGGGAAATCATCAAAAGTAATAAAAATCCTAAAATCAAGGAGTAAGAAAAAAATATATTATTTTCTTCTTTTTAAGACAATACTGTTAAAAAAGCAAGGTAAGGAAAAGAGTGTCTTGAGATTACTTAAAATACAAAATAAATACCATAATGAGGTTGTCATGGTGCAGGGGCACAAAGGTGTGACTGTAGTACGACGGTTGTGGGTTCGACCCCCACTCGAGGAAACGAAATAGTTACTTAACTTTATATATTTTGTTTCTTCGCTCTGATATCTCTGCCTCCAGAATTAGGTGATAAGTGGGGAATGGAGTGTTTTAACATTATATATAGGGGTACAGTGTGAGCTGATTTAATTTTAATTTATTATAATTATTTGAATTTAACATGACATTAATTATTAATTTATTAGGAATATTATTATTTTTCTTGTGTACATGAATATTGATTTCAAACTGATTCATTATATAAAGGTTAACTAGTTAATTTTGTTATTTCCAGTTTTTACATCAAAAAAAAAATTCAATCAGTCTATTTTACCTACAAATTTAAAAAAAAATGAACATTTACAAGATACCTACATTCCTGCCTACAAAACAATCTATAAATATCCATAACTGCCTATAACACAAAGTTACTTAATATAAAACAGGTATTTCAACCATATGTGGACGACAAAAACTCTACCATTTCTCAATCCACCTGTACAGCCTTGGATCATATTGAGTGTATCAAATATTTTACATGTATGTAATATGCATCATATGGCTTTATCCAGATTTTATTTATTTTCTTTGGTTTTACATCATCATTAATAAACAAGCAATACTAAAATAATTATATTCCTCTACAAATTGACTACATACTTCATGAAAAATTCCCATACTAACAACCATTAGTCATAGTTGATGCAATGACAAGACAGTGACAACAGTAAACATGAGACATAAATATGTAATTTTTACAGAATATTCTCAATTTACTTCTTTTGTGATAAGCTTATTCAATAAATTTTTAAAAAATATTTCACCCAAGCTGTATCCCATGCACAGCAGAGTAAGCAGAGGGAACCTGGAAACTTAATATTAAGATTCTTTTTTCCCATTAAAACACTTTTCACTTAAATTCCTTCAGATGCTTGCATACTGAGTGGCGAAACTCAGCACTGTGCTACACCTCATTATCATAGTGAAGAAATGACAATGTTAAATATATATATATATATATATATATCTCTCTCTCTCTCTCTTTTCAAAACAAATCTTCTTTTTTCTCAAATCAAACTCACAACCTTTTGTTAGTTAGAAGTAAACTGGCCTTCAAAATTAGTTTAATAACTACCTTTAAAAATATTAATGCATAAAATGCATGTCACCAAAACACATTCTATAATTATGTAAAACATGATTATGTAAAATAATATAAATGAAGTTTTAAATGATGAAATAATTTTTCGCCTTTTCATATTAAAATTTATTTTAAGTTTATGAGGATTTGACTTTAAAAGTACTTAAATATCATATGAATTGAACATTAAAAATGGTATGAGAACATAGTTCTTAACATGATTTAACAGGTATACTTTACAACTTGTTATCAAAGAAGTATCTAAAATGATGTTAATCTAATTTAGTATGCTAATTGAAATCACAATATTCACACACCTATTATAGGAAGCATAGTTAAATATTCTCATATGAGATACCTTATCTTTTATCACTTGTGTTATCGCTGCAAAAATAAATAAATTGGTTATGCGTGACGCAAATAACTTAGATAACATTTTAAATATATATAAAGAGTTACTCCAACAGCAAAAAATTTTTTAGTACCATATAAAAATTTTAGTATAGCAGGGTATGTGCATTTTTGAAGAAACGCGGGTTCAAATCCCGCTACGGTCAATTTTATATACCCCTTTTAGAAAAATTAGTTTGATAACTTTCAAATTGACAATGTTAAAATGTCAGTTCTAATACAAGGCCATTTGTACTGTTGTAAATATACATTTTATTAATATAATATAAGGAAAACATATTATTAACATAATATAAAGAGTCCATTATAGAATGATATCAGCAATAATTTTTATAATTTAATGAGTCACTCGTCCGGCTATTTAAATTGGTTTACCGGCCGACTACAATGAAGTAAAGTTTCTTTTCATTTAACAGCCTCTCAATAAAATTACTTTTATACATAGACGATGAAATATTTAATATTATAATAAATAAATGTATAATAAATTTACCTTATCCAAACATTTCAATTCCTCAGTAGGATAAACTGTTTTTTCGCACCTCGCACAAGTTTTATTCATCGTGTGATATTTTTATTAGCACAATTATTGACACAAATATATAGACATTAAGTTTCACAGAGCAACACAAGTATCACTTTACACAAATAAAGTTAAAACAAAGTTTAAATTAACTTTAGTAAAGAAAACAGTCACAGACACGATACTCGTTGTATCCCAGTACGCGCATGCCAAAAAATGACAAATGGCGGCGGTTAATGTTGCCATACTTCGCGTAAGTAAGCTACTATAAATAGTTCTATTTAGTAATAATCTGTAGAATAATAAATGTATCAAATTGACAATACGAATAAACTATTAAATAATAAACGATAAAATACGAATTAATAAAGGTATGAGGTAGAGATTCACCGCGCAATACACAACAGAAATCCCAGGGGCTCTAAGTCTTGGAGCCCTGGGATCTTGGGCTGCAATACTTCCATATTTCTTTGAAGAAAAAGTGACATGAAGCTGCTAAGATGAACTGTACCATAAAAAATGTAACGTAAAAAAATTTAATGCAAAACTATTTGTGATAACTATGAAATATATTTCATGTATTAAAAGAAAAGTAAAATTAGTACTAAAAAAATAATTTTGGTCGCTAAAGACATTGGCACTTGTCGCGTTTTAAAACAGCTAATGCTTCGTTAAATAGCTGCTTAGATGTTTGGATCATATCTGTTAAATTTTGATAATCATCTTGTTTTTCTTCTTCAACCATTTTAAGACGATCTTCCATTATCTTTAATTTTTCTTCAGCTAATTCTAATTTATATTTTATTTCATCTTTTTCTAACATGTCATATCCGGGAGGGCTTTCGGATGAAGTGGTTTCACTTGGTCTTTCCACTAAAGTGGCTATGGATGACTGTTTATTCGTAATTGTTGACGCGCCCAGTGTAATTTCAAATTGTTGATCTTTAAGTAGCATTGACTTTGAAGATCTTAATCCTCTCTTTGAAGTCTCTTTTAACATTCTTAACTCATCTTCCAATATCGTTATTTTTTTCTCTAATCTTTTCTTCTTTTCTTTCAACTTTCTATGCGCTATATCTTGTTCTTCCCATTTATGACGCTCTGTATCCAATCGTGCATTGAGTGTTACCACTAAGTCTGATAATTTCTTAATTTCATTGTCCGTCGCCGTTTTCATTGGAGTAAAGAAAACATTTTGTAGGGAACATTCTTCATATCTAAGAAGTTGAGCTCGCAATTCTTCGATTTTTGTCGCCTTCTCAGAAGCTTGTTGTCGTAAAGCGTCAATTTTAGCGTCAGTATTTTTGACAAGCTTTTGATTTTCAGCAATTTCGTGATGCATTTTGTTCATCTTTGAAGTATTTTCTTTTAAAATTTCTTGATAATACACTTCTAAGTTTTTAATTTGACTCTGTATAGAAATATGTATATTTATTATTGAGTTTTAAAGTAACATTAAATTAAGCATGTCTAAAAAACATACCCTTTGTTCGTTGATAAGAAGATCATCATGATCACTTTTCTCTATAAACGTTTGCATTTTCTGTCTTAGCGTTATGGTGTCGCATTCTAAATTTCTAATCCTGCATTTTGCACCATCCAATTTCCTCTTCAATTCTTGATTTTCCTCTTTTAAAAGTTCTAAATCTTTTAAAGCTTGATCAATTTCTTTTTTCTTTTTCATTTCCAAGTCACGTAGAATCTGTAATAATAATATTTTTGGAAATGATTTTGAGTAACATTATAACACAAATCTAGTGACATGTTTATAGGTCTTCCTTGGGAATACAAACATTAAAGAAATGTTTTTAACATTTTAAAAGCATTATTCCACACTTAAGAAAAATATTTTTTTAGAAACGTATTAACATTTTAAATGAAAAATTCCGCTACGTTCAAAAGATTTTTATTTCTACAAATATATTAAAGAAATATGTCTATAACAATCTTACTTGACATTGATCCTTCCTTTTCGTGTCAAATTTTTCTTTTTGTTTTCCATTTAGTTGTTCTTCTAACTCACTTATTTTTGCTTGTAACAAAATAATTTGCTGCGCTCTTCCCTTCCATCCAGCTAAATCATTTTGCAATTCTTTTATACTAGTAAATTTGTCTCCTAGCTCTTGTTGGAGAATTTTAGTCGCGACTATTATATCATTTTTTAATTCAATATTTCTATTTTTACTTTCATAGAGCTTTTTGTTTACTAGCGCAAGCTTACTGTTTAATTCCTGAAGTTCATCGGGGTGGGTATCAATTGGTTCTTCTTTACACAGACAAGCTTCTAATTTTTCATTTTCTTTATTAAGAAGATCAAGTTGCATAATTTTTCTTTCAAGGCAAGCATTTTTAGTTTTATATCCTTCTACCTCTGCTACCAAATGGCGGTTTTGTTTACACAGTTCAGTAATTTTTGCGCTTATTATTCCGGCAGATTTCGAAGATATTGCTGGTCCTGTACCGGAAATAATATCACGAATGCGTTGTTTAAGATCGGTAATAGTTTTACCTTGCTGTTTGATCTCACTGTCTTTAGTGAAAACAAGTTTGCGTAACTCATTATTTTCTCCAGTCATAATCTGAATGAATTAATTTTTATTTTAATTAATATGTATTTTAGTGTTATATATATTTATTGACAAAAAAAAGAATTAGGTATACCTTCAGTTGCTCAATTAAATGAGCATTTAGCTCCGATGGATATATCATATCATCAGAATTTGGTTTGTCGAGTCCTGCTAGCATTTTTAGTTTCATTTCGTCCGTTTCATCTATTTTAGCCGCTAATTCTGCTACTTTTTCTTCCTTCAAATTATTTTTAGATTTTAGTTTCGTACTGGATGCCATTTTTACGAATACTTTCTGGGTATTTCCATTTAATATAACGTAATAATAATGTCAATCCCGATTTATTTTAATTTTAATTATGTAATGACGTATTATTACCTCTGAGTTTTTATTATTTTTTTAATTATCCCCGGTATTGTACTTGCTTGTTTGCTATCGTTGCTAGTTATTATCGTAAATGAGTACATACCTATTTATATAAATTTTGATTTGTCCAAAATTTATTTACATTACTACTACTGTAGTAATGTAAATAAATGCCGTGTGGTCCCGGCTTAGAATAGGATCACCCTGGTACTGTCGGTGTCGTAAGAGGCGACTAAAGTACGTGTGGTAGAGTCACGTCGCCAGTAATGGCAACACGTATGGGCAGACTCGACCGGATTTAATACCACCCCCGGCATTTTAAATCGGCGTGAAGTAGTGGCCCTTGCCACTGCGTTTCGCATTAGGTAATGCCGGGCCCCGGTGCCCTTCATCTCCACCTTAAAGGCTGGCAACGCACCTGTGGCTCCTCTGGTGTTGCATGGGGTCGTGGGCGGCGGTGATCACTTACCATCAGGTGCCATAAAAATAAAAAAAATACTATAACGGTTGTAATCAAATAACCACTATTTCACTAAAAAACAGAAATAATGGACACACTTGTATTGCCACAACTAAGACTTGATATTTGACAGTAAAATTGACACTTGACAGTCAGCTGTCAGAGAATCATTGATTATTTTAATCATATTGTGTTAAAAATAAAGTAAATATCTGGAAATTCCTTTTAAAAAGGGACAAGACACCCACCTATGTGGGTTCTCCGTGAACTCATTACACTCATAGTTCAATTTTGATAAAGATAGCTCAGGTCTCAAATAAATTAATTTGTCCTTGCGTTAATTACATTGTATTTCTTATCGTTTGTTATACAAACAAAACGTTTTCACGGTGAATTATTACTATATACACCATTACTTAACTCTCCTCTTATTTTAAGATATAGCTTATCGATTACATGTATTAATTTAATAGCTCTTAATAATATTTTTAGCAGTTAAAATGCCCGGAACAAATCTTATAGTTCCTGTAGTGTTGTGGGGGAAGCATGCTCCTACTCATTGTATATCATCAGTTTATTTATCGAGAGATCAGAAGACTTTGGTCACGGGTTGCTATGATGGGCAAATTTGTATATGGCAAGTGGACCCAGAAACATTAAAAATGACTCCGCGATGCCTTCTTGTTGGTCATACTGCTCCTGTTACATGTTTGTCTAGAGCATCTATTATACAGGTATGTTATTTTAGTAATAAATTATTATTTCTTAGTTAATAAAGTAATTAATAATTTTATTACTTTATTATTATACAACTCTCAATGCCTCCAGAATTCAGCAGAAAGTGGGGAATGGAGTATCTTAGCACTAGGTTTTCTTCACTCTGCCTACACTGCTGTGTGCTTGATACAGTGTGTAGCTTGTTTTCATTTCAATTATTTTATTTAATTATATATATTTATCTTATTGGAATCTTATTATCTTTGTTTTATTCCTTAAACATAAAATCAAATAAACTAGTATTTTAAGTTACATAACATTACACTTGGATAGACTATTAAGTAAAATTGGTAAAATTTCTTAAAAAGTCTTGCATGATGAATATTTTTTTCTGGGATAGACTGTTTATATTTATCACTTTGTTAAGTAACAAGAATAAAGTGTATCTTTGTTTGAATTCACAACTATCTCAGGTAGATTCTAACTATTCCACAATTGAGGTAATATTTTTTATTAATCATGTTTTATAGGACAATAACTTCATAGTAAGTTCATCAGAAGCTGGTGAAATGTGCACATGGGATCTTGTAGATGGAAAGTGCAGGGAAAGTGTCAAATTGAGCCAAATTCATACAAACATACAGGTACTTTTTTTTTGGTTTGAAAGTTATATATTTTACTTTAATTTTCTATAATTCAAACTGGTTATGTAATATATTTTTTGCAATTTTTAATAGATTATTTCTTTTGAAGAAGAAAGTGCACATGGTAGTTTTTACCCATATGTAGCAAAGCCGAAAAAAAAGAGGATTATTTTAAGCGCTTATCTGTGTATGAATGTCTATTCTGTTCTGTTCCTTTGTAACATCAACTAATAATCTTTTTTTAATGAATGATAGATTTGTTTTTATAGTGCAGTGGTACTAGATACATTCATTTTGTTCATTTTGTATGTCGTTTTATAACATTTAATTGTTTATCTTGTTTTAAATTTTTCCAACAACCAATGTTTTGAATATATTTTTGTCAACTAGCAGATCTTTCGTTCTGTTTTTCCATTTCTTTGCCTTGCCATAGTGGAAAAAAAAATTGTCTCATTATTTGAGTAACAACAATTGCAATTTCAGCAATTTACAATTATCGCATGCTTGTGCCCCTGCGCCATGCTGATGCTTTCTCACAGCAACACCAATTGTCTCAATTCATTGTGTATTCCAATTTTTTTCTCCATGTTATGTTTATATTTATTATTGATAATTGTTTAAGAAATCTTTTCCAGGCTTACCATATGTGCAACAGTGAAGACTTAAGACTTTTTTGCAATGGCTACTATGCTGAAATATTAATAATGGACCCATTCTCATTAGAAATATTATTCTGTTTGAGTTCTAAAATGAATCCCGATTGGATATCTGCTTTACATGTGAGTATATGAAATTGAATTAAGTGCGTGTGTGGTGACTTTGCGTGTGCGTGCGTGCGTGTATATGAAGTAGGGTGTTAGATTCCGTATCTTTATGTGTTATCGCTAAGGGGAGAATGGTCTCCACATTAAAACAACTTAGCTTATTTAAGTAAAGATATTTAATTCCAAATAAATTGTTGGTTGTTAACTTTTAATTTACCTTTTATTTCAGGTACTTCGCCCATCTTCTAGAAAGGATGACGTTGTATTGGCCATATCAATTACTGGTACTGTTAAGGTAATTTTTTTAATATGTTAAATATTTAAAAAAATTATCAGTATATTAAATTAAGCAATGAGCATATATAAAATATTGACAATCTAAAATAAATACGAACTGACTGACACCTACTAAATTAATATGAAAGCTAGTTAAATTTTTTTTTTTTTTTTTATGGGAGAGGACAAGGCAAACGAGCGTTCGGGTCACCTAATGGTAAGTGATCTCCGCCGCCCACGACCCCATGCAACACCAGAGGAGCCACAGGTGCGTTGCCAGCCTTTAAGGTGGAGATGAAGGGCACCGGGGCCCGGCATTACCTAATGCGAAACGCAGTGGCAAGAGCCACTACTTCACGCCGGTTTTAAATGCCGGGGGTGGTATTAAATCCGGTCGAGTCTGCCCATGCGTGTTGCCATTACTGGCGACGTGACTCTACCACACGTACTTTAGTCGCCTCTTACGACACCGACAGTACCAGGGTGATCCTATTCTAAGCCGGGAAAAAGTTACAATGAAGTTATTTCAATGAAGTTACAAAATATTTGTAAAACACAAAACGTCGAAGCGCGTTTTTGGCTATTTTCCATAGCCTCGATAGTAAGAAATGTCAAGGAAGTGCAGATTCAAATCCATATACACTAAAAGTTATTCATAGTTACTATTATAATTACATATTTATAAAAAAATCATTACTATTTTAAATAGATTTTTTATTACTTTCTTAGGTCTGGTCCCTTCTTGGACACGAAAACAAGCAATCCGAACCGATATACGAGAACGAATCAAAACAGATACGGTGCTTGAACGCGCTATCTCTCAACTGCTGCGCATATAACCAACGCACTGTACTCATAGTGTGCGCCAAGTACTGTCAGATATATGATGCGGGTGAGTTTAACAAAACAAAATATTATAATAAAAAAAATATTTAAAAAATGACACACTTCCATTCTTATAAAAAACCAGTAAAAGATATCAGAACGATACACGAATTCCCCCAAGAGTTCCAACTCATTAGGTACGCATTACGTACCCTACGTGTCCCCTAAATGTCAGTATATCGACATATGACTGAGATACAAGATTGCTGATAATTTATGTCAGTCAAAGAAGTGACGTAACAACATGACTGACATAACAACCTTTCAGACATTGTCTCCAGTTGATTTATATCTGAAATACTTGACTAACGTAGCCATATTTATATTTTGTCGAGATATGTGATATCTTTGTAATTCATGAAATAAATTTTGATGTGTATGTGTGGATAAATAAGCAACATTAGCAAAGCTTAAAAATAAATCGGAATGTATACCGTTACAAATTATACAATTTGTTCATTCAGCCCATGGGCACTGATTTTTTACACATGTCTTAATTCTATTCTAAGTTCCTTAAAACCATTATAAAAACACAAATGAAAATATTTCTCTTATATGATGTACAAAAAACCTACAGTTGATACTTTGCTTACAAGTCTATATGTTGTAATATCAAGTCAAGTTTCACGTAATTGAAAAATTGAACCATTTTAATATGAATTTTGAAATTTACAAACTTTTTGAAATTTACACTTACAAATGTACTGTGTAACTTGCACTTTCTGATGGCTGTTATTACTTGATTTAATTGTACAGTTTTAATGAAATTTTTCTCTATTCTATTTCAAACAAACTTGATTTTAACAGCTATATATCTTGTTTTTACTTTAGTTTTTTTTTCCAGGCGATTTCTCAGTGCTCTGCTCGATCCAAGCTCCCCAAGGCGAGCGTTGGATGTCAGGAGACTTTCTGGCTCCAGATCGGGTCCTTGTGTGGTCCACTGAAGGAAAGGGTTACCTTTATAAATTACCAGCGAAGTAAGTACAAATATAAACAAAGTAATTAAAATAATAAAGAATTATGGTTTTAAGAATTTAAAAAGTTTAGAGATAATTAATATTTGCTATATTTTTGATGATTGTGTATGTCAAAAGCTAATCTAAACTTATTGAACACAAATAAATTAATTTTTAAACACATTTATTAATATGTTCTCGTTCTCATTAGATGATCATCAAGCACTGTGCCTTTTAATAATTGGATGTTTTTAAATACGAAGAAATAATTTAATTTTGTTTAATACTATGATAATTTTAAAATGTTATATGAAAAATCACTTCAAATGTAATTTTTTTCTCAATAATTAAATTATTAATAATGGACCTACTTTAATGCTAAGTAGGTTATGAGCTTGCTAAATTTGTAAAAATTTTTTTTTAGCAAACTTCGTGGAAAAGTTATCAGTAGGTCAGCACAAATTGTTTTACGTATATGTCGTTGGTTTTTAGCTTCGTACCATTTGTTTTGTTTATTTTATATATATTTTATGTAGAATATCTGAAAAATTTAGATTTTTTGTGTAAAACATCGATTGTTGTTGTTTCATTAAGAGTATTATGTTGATTATTGAGTTATTTAAGTTAAAACATCTAATTCTACAAATTATTTCTTATATTTGATTAAAACCTCCTCCTCAAACGTTAAACTCGATAAATATTCATTATAAAAAACAAAAAATAATTTTTGCAATGTAAAATTAGAACTAGTAACAGAACTAAATCAGATGTTTTATCTTAATTTTTAGTATTAAGTGTTTTATTAGTGTTCATTTAATTTCTAAATATTTCTACAGATTTAGTTGCGTATAGCACATCATGTATAACCCATCTTTTAGCTTTTGTTTGGTAAACAAATACACATGTACACTATATATTACTGACATTTAAGAGACTTGATGCGAATTTAAATATGTTTTTTACAAATTTGCCTAAAATGTTCTTTATTCGCTGAATTTTAAAGTTAAAACACTTAATATATTTTTGATCCATTTTCTCAGATCTTTTTATCAAGCATTTGGTCCATTTGTTTTGAACAATCTTGTCTTGATTCATTGTCTTGGTTCATTGAATTTTTGTCTATCTGATTTTTTGTTTGATTGATTTGGTTTGAAATCTTGCCTCGACTCTTCACTTTGGTGTATAAATATTTGTTTTGTTCAACACTACTACTATTTATATTTAATTAAGTAAATTTTATGAGAAATCATTTGTTGTTTAAAATTTTAGTATAACTATGACATATGGACGGACAGACTAACTATATATTTTAGAAACGTTTAGAATTTATTCATTAGTGTCTTTAGAAATTATTTTTTCAAATTTGAATAGTATTTTAGGATATTTAATATTACAGCTCAGTGCCAGATCATAAAGGATTTCACGGTCCATCCGTGGATCATGATAGTCCAGTGCTATTCAGTATTTTGGCCCATCCTGATAATAAGGTAAATTTAAGATTTTTTGAAAATAAATAAGTAAATAATACAATAATTAAAAATATTTTAATGCACTAAATGCAGCAATGAATTGATTTCGCTATTTAACTTAAAATTTATTCTAAATAAGTTTTCTGGCGATGACCTGCAAGCTCGGCAACTTATATGAATTTTTTTCGTTATAGCTTTTATCGTGTCCGCCGGCAATGCGTTTCATTCTAACATCAGTGGGTGGTAAGCAAAGAAGATTGCTATTAAGAGGAGATTCTGCAGGCGTAGTGTCTTTGTGGAATGTGGATGATGCGGCTGTACCTCAACCCAGGAATGTTTCTTGTAAGTATTTAATACTCTAACTTCACGCTGTATCCTGATTATACTAGGGTATGCAGAGGAAACCTATTGTTAAGACACTTCGTTCCCCATGCGCTGCACAAATGTCAAGTGTTGAATATAGGACGATCTCAATAAATATTTAAAAAATATGTTATTGTATAGTTGTATCTGCAAGGGCTGATCTTTATACTAAATATCTAAAATGTGAAATGTGTCTATTTTGACGTACAGAGTACAGGTTTATTAAAAAACTGAAAGCTTTAAACTAAAATACATGAACGACTTATTGTATCAATTATAATATTGATAAGCTGAGAGTATTTTTGTTTTCAGTGGCACAAGGTGTGACTGTAACGCAATGGTTGTGGGTTTGATCCCCACTCGAGGATAAAATATTTATTTAAATTTATATTTTCATTTCTTCGCTCTAGTGTTGAGGCAAAACGCGGCGTTCAGTTCTGCCACTGAACAATCAATGCCCCCAGAATTCTACAGAAAGTGGGGAAAGGAGTGTCTCAACACTAGATTCCCCCTGCCTACTCTGCTGTGTGCGGGATACACTGTGAAACTGTTTATTTATAGTTTTCTAAAACTCAATCACAATTTGAGTTTTAGAAACTGAGTTGAGAAAGAGTTGAGTACGTGAGAAGTTTAAATGTTGCAGATATAATAAATTTGCTATGACAATTTAAACTTAACAATTTTTATAAATCTTTCACAGCTCATGCGCCAATAGTGCTGACAAGCCTGGACTTAGCATGGGAGGAAATGAACCCCAGTCCCGTGGGCATCCTTGACCAGTTCTGTCATCCTGATGAACCGGGTATGATTGACAAATGTAATATTTGTTAGAAATGGCAAATTGATGAATAAATATATTTTGATATATAAAATATTTTTTTTCATTAAAAATAATACTGCTGTAAATGTAGAATAGAGTATTTTAACACTAGTTTTCACTTTGTTGCCGAAATTTAGAAACATAATTGGGGGCATCGATCTATTTACTGCCGATCGTCTCGTGATGGACCGTGACGTGACGGGTCCAGTGGTAGTCCAATTATTACATAATCACCATGACAAAATGAATGCTACTTTTTATCTGATAAGAAATACCTTTGAGACTTGAATCTGCAACTTTGCACTTAAAAAGAATAACTACACAATAAAATATATATTTTTCTACTTTTATGAACGTTATGTATATCTCCTCTGTGGTAATGCTTATATATAAATTATCTTCATTTCTCCGATATAACTTAATACCCTGACGGGGGCTACAAATATTCAACGGAGTATTTTAACACTATTTTATCCTTGCGTATACTTTTGTTAATAAATATATACATTATTTTGGAATTTAGAAACGAAATTGACGGCATCAATTTACCTGCTCGCCGCCAATCGTCTCGTAGTGGGCCGTGAGGACGGGTCCATAGTGATAGTGAACGCGACACACACGGTCCAGTTGCAGTTGTTGCATGGTAATCATCAACAGTTGGATGGTAAGTTAAAATATTTTTTTTTCTTGGGCTATTGTGTTTTTAAAATAAAATTGGTAGAAGGTAACGGTGGCGGTTAGGGCTGAAGAGATTGAACGAGACGATGAAGGTATGCAGTGAACAGTGAACGGTGTTTGGCGCTTCCTTTACACGTTTGGGAAAAAAGCGCGACCAAAAAAAAGATAAGATTGAGGTCAGTCGTGGAGCAGCGGCACAAGGTGTGACTATAAACGCAATTGTGGATTCGATTCCCACTCGAGGAAATGAAATATTTATTTAAATTTATTTATTCGCTCTGGTGTCTTTTTTTTTATGGGAGAGGACAAGGCAAACGAGAGTTCGGGTCACCTGATGGTAAGTGATCACTGCCGCCCACGACCCCATGCAACACCAGAGGAGCTACAGATGCGTTGCCGGCCTTTAAGGTGGAGGATGTTGGGTGCCGGGGCCCGGCATTACCTAATGCGAAATGCAGTGGCAAGAGTCAATACTTCACGCCGGTTTCAGATGCCGGGGGTTGTATTAATCCGGTCGAGACAATGAAGAAAGGAGTTCCTTGATACTAGGCTCTTCTTTAAATCTATTTCTCTATTTTTTGAACTTCTTCCTCTTATGTTGTGATTTCCTATCTTTTTTTCTGTTTTAGATTGGCCTCCACACCAACTGCTGCTCGGCCATATTGGCAGAGTTAACTGCTTGCTGTACCCACATCATGTTCATCAAAGGTAAGTAATCCGTAGGAATAAAAAAGTGTTAAATTATATTACTTAATACATTTCAATTATTTCTTTTTTTTTTGGAAAATTTAATAAGATAAATATTACATATTTTTTGTTCATGTTTGTACTGTATTTTTTACAAGCAGCTTTGCGTTGCATATAGCAGTATAGATTTGCCGCCGAATTTTCAAAATATTGCGTGTTAATTGTATGAATATCCTTCAAACTATTCTTTTGTCTGTTCCTTAGGTACGACCGGTCCCATTTAGTGTCAGGTGGTATAGATTTCGCCGTCTGCCTCTGGGATTTATTCAGTGGAGCCCTGTTGCACAGATTTTGTGTGCACGCCGGTGAAATTACACAACTTATTGTGCCGCCACAAAATTGTACTGTAAGTTTTATTTATTTATATCAATTTATATGTACTCCTGTATGTAAAATAAAGGAGATAATAAGATCTCTTTGCCTATCCTGCTATTTAGATAAAAAACTTTACAGTAATATAGTTTACATATAAAAATGAAACATAGGTTACAATTTATGTAAATGTTTAGTATAATTGGGCTATAATATGACAATAAATGTAAGCGAGTAAAGCCGCTGGGGATTGCTAGTATAAAGTCACTTTATGACAATAATTTCCAAGAAAAAATTAAGCTTCAAAGTTAGGTATAATTTTTTACACCTTTATTTACCTGATAATTGTCAAAATAACCTGGTTTTTAGGGAATATGGCGTTTGGGTGGTTCCAAGCTCCATATTCCCTAATAGGGCTTACCGGTGATGGGTGCATCAGCACAGATTGGTCTTAACCAAGGTAATTGGTATAAGGTATAAAAATGAAACTAAATTAAAAAGATATTATTTTTTTTCAGCCTCGAATACAGAAATGTATCTGCTCAGTTGCTTCCGACCATAGCGTTACTTTATTGAGTGAGTCTTTTATTTTTTTGATATTAGCAATGATAATTATATAAAAAAATGATAATTTATATTATTTTCAACAATTTTCAAAAGGTCTGTCCGAAAGAAAATGCGTCACATTGGCGTCTCGTCACCTTTTCCCTGTGACCATAATAAAATGGCGGCCTGCAGATGATTTCATGGTGGTGGGATGCAGTGATGGTACAGTATACGTGTGGCAAATGGAAACTGGACATTTGGATAGGGTTTTACATGGTGAGTTGTGTTAATTAACTACATAAAACCGATTTATTTTTATGATGATGATTTACTTGAAACATTTTTGTTAAAATTAACTTAAAAACTTTTCTTTTTTAACCTTGAGGTTGTCGTGGCCTGTTGGCACATTTAATATTTTTCTTTATTTTTCCTCGGTCTGGTAACAATGTAACAAAACTTGACAGAAAGAAAAAAAATAACAATTTAGGTAGAAGGAACCTAGTATAGAAGACATATCGTTTTTCGAGACTTCGAGATTGTCGCTCTTTATTTTAATACCACGGTGAGAAAATTCTTTCTCTTGTGTGGGGTTCGAACATAATTTTATAGTATTAGTATAGATACATAAGATTTTTCATATTTTTATTAGGAATGATAGCAGAGGAAGTGTTATCAGCTTGCGATGAAACCTTGGCAGACGAGCTTGGTGGGGCCATGACATCTGGCACCGATTTGCAGGGTTTGGCCAATCCTGCTGTTCATTTCTTTAGGTGAGCTTGGTATTAATAGTATACCATTACCTTAATTATGTTATAGATGTTACAAAAATTACGTGACCTCCCACTTCGTAACTATTATGACTAAAAAGCACACGATTTTTTCTAATGTCCAGAGGTCTCCGCCACCGTAACTTAACAGCAATGCGGGCGGCCACCCAGCGGGGTTTAGCCGCGTTACAAGCGACCGACAGGAGTGGGAATGCGGGACCGTTGGCGGAGCCGGCGAGGGCGAGACGGGCTCCGTTGACAATACAGGGATTTAGGTCTAATCCTGCTGGTAGGTATTTTTTATTTATTTTTTTATGTTTTATTTTGTTGTTTATAACTTATGAATTTTTAAAGTAACTTGATTATTGAAGTGTAATAGTAAATTTTTATAGTTTATTGATATAGACTTGAATGATACAGAAATTTAGAGAGACGAATGGCTTGCATTGTAATCATTTATTAAAGAACAATTGGGAAAATAATATAGTGATTTTTTTATATTATATACGTGAATATTTATTGGGTTCCGTGCGTCAAAAGAAGTACTCTCTGTTTATCCGTCTGTTAAGACCTTTGTTCTCAAGAGTTCAAGGAATGTATCAAGCTGAAATTAATATCCGGTTCAGACTCTGTTCAGACAGACAGTGCAGAAGTCAATGCAATCTAAGTCACCCGTAATCAAAATCTATAAGAAAGGAAATTGGTTGATTTTTTGATTATTCAAGTGAAAACTTACACTAAATCAGGCAATTTGTACTGTCACAGAAAAAAAGCGTTAAAAACTCACTCGAGCGTTTTTTATTGGTACAGAATCTGTACCACAGATTTTTCATTTATTGTATATTTTAACATTTAAAATTCAATTTTGATTAAAAATATTTAAATTGCATAAAAAAATATTATGCTTCTTTTTACGTCGTCTTATATACCTGTTAGAATTATTATTTTATATGTATTATAAGTAAATTTTATATGTATATTTGTATAAGTTTTATTACACATTGTGCTTTGAATGTTGAATGCCTGAATGTACTTTTTTTAAATGTTTTGAGTTATTTACACATTTTAAAAATATCTAACTTTAGGCATATCTTGCACATTGTGAACTTATTCACTTAAATTATTAAATGGCTATTATTGTAAACCTATATTGCACTTTTAAATTTTTATTGGTTTTTGTTCGATTTCTTTTCAAATATTCTATAACTTAGGTACTTCACGGTTACGTAAAAATAAATATATACTTATGTTTAATCAAAGGTAAAGCGGATTGTAAAGCACGTCAGGCAATGCATGGTAATGTATGAAAGTGTATGGCTTTTTGGCTTTGCAGTGTTCAGTAGGGTAGACAGAGAGAGCCTAATGCTATAACACTTCATACTCCATTTGTTACCTAATTTGAAAAGCTGCGTTTTAATTGGTGGAACTTAAAGCCACGCATATATAGAGATTGTCTGTAGTAATTTATTGTTATACATATCCAGGGCTTAATTACACACAGGGCTTAATAGTAGAGAATACAAATCGTTAATTATAAAAACCTAATCATATGCTTATACTTATACTTATTAATAGTTTTTTAATAACGCTTTTTGGCTCTCCTGAGAATTTCCTTTAAAAGCTGTTAGCAGATTTACACTCTAAGCCACGGATATGATAATATATACATTATATATTATAAGTATTAGATCGAGATTTTATGTTTTCTTTCGTAGTTATACTTTTTCATAGTGTCTTTTAGACTTTTATAATCTTCGTTTTTTAGTCTTTTAGAAAAAAGTTTTTTATCCATTCCCTTAGTATTGAGTAGTGTAGTGTTCAATAACAGTTTTTTTTAAATATTATTGGAAATTATATAATTTTTTTATAACAGATTTGTATTTTAGAGATACTATAGTGAGAATAGTATTTTTAGGTTAGACTAAATGTAGATCAAAGTGTATTTTTATTAATGGTGTAGATGTATTTAAATAGTTTTTTTTATGATAAATTACAATACAGAATAGTATTATTTATTTCATTATTAAGTACACATAAATGTAACAGTAAATATAATTGGGGTTTATTTATTATAGCAGATTTCGTATTTATCATATGTAAAGGCAAAAGACATTTAATAAATGAAAAAATAATTACAAAATCAATTGTTCCTTTTTTAGATTGTAACATGTTGAAATTATTTATTTCGTCATACAGATCCTGAAAGTCACATCCTATTCTTCGATATCGAGGGCCTAATAGTAGAATTGTTAAGTGAAGAATATTCAGCGATGAGTCCGGCAAGTTTGGAGGTGAGTGGTCTCAATTAATAAGAAGAACATTGATGAACGTTTCATTCTTTTTTGTTTAGTATTGTGTGACTTGGACTGGCCTCACTCAATATTATATACTACGATTAATAATAATTACATTATAATGGTGTAAGTGTTTGTGGGTTCGATTTCTTCTTATAGGAACATCCCAACATTGTGTTTGTATGAATATATGTATAAAAATATTCCTATGTACCTCCCTATGTACATATGTACTTGGCGATACTTAACTCCACTTCTTCCCATTCTATTTATATATACGAGCAATATAACGTCACTCATAATTGTTGTATATGCCTGTTATTTTTCTTAGGCTGCCGGTTTGATAACAAGTGAATATATGAAAGTGGCTGCATTGACTCAATCTGCCAGCCCGGATGCAGCGAAACGGATATCCGGTGAGATAATTTGTAGCAATTTAATAGAAAAAAATATATTATAATGATTAGATTAGATTATTTATAACTACGTAATTG
Source organism: Heliconius aoede (assembly GCA_037355905.1). NCBI lineage: Eukaryota > Metazoa > Arthropoda > Insecta > Lepidoptera > Nymphalidae > Heliconius > Heliconius aoede. The sequence continues at coordinate 138,971 of JBAIZZ010000097.1, read as the reverse complement.
TTTTTTTATTAAACGCAGAACTGCAGTTTGGATCATTATATTTTTGAAAGAAATATCTTCATAGTAATAAAAATTATGAATAAAAATATTAATATCATTTAACATATTGGGATTTGAATCCATTCATTTTGGAAACTGTCCAAGTTTAAATCCCACTATCTAATAATTTGAATTTTAAATAATAAAGCATAAAACTCTTCGATATCTATTCTAAAAGAGATTTTTTATGCGATGTGGTGGAACCTACCACACCGCTTTTAATTTAACTAGAGCGGAGAAAAACGTTACACATGTGATATTTCAAAAATAAAAAAATATTACAACCTATAACCACTACGATAATGTTGTATTATTATGTATTCTTTATATATGATGTTTCGTGTTTTGTACATGCGTTCAATAATGGATAGATTTCTTTGGAAGAGTAAAAGATAAAGCGGGAGATATGGAACGACTTCTAAAGGAGAAAGACAAACACGGTAGGTGTCATTTAGAAAGATTTTTCTGAAGATAATGGGTTCCATTTTCGATTTAAGTAGAAGTATTTTTTTTGCTATTTATTAAGGTACGAATAGACTACGTACACTCAATTATAACATATATAATATATATATATATAGTGCATTATTTATTCGTAATATATAATGTTTTTATATGTATATTCGTATATTTTTATTTATTACTTATGCATTTATTATTGATGCTATTTTATATATAATAAGATTGATTGTCTGGAAAAAATCTGTTTCACCGATTAATATCTGTTGTAAAGTCTGTATATATTTTTTTCAACTTCACACTATATCCCGCACTTAGTAAGGTAGGCAAAGAAACCTATACCTTTATATGATTTATTTTATTATATTTCTTTTTTAATCTAAGCACAATAAAGAGTTTGTATTATTATTAAATATAGACAATTTTCTTAGGCCTTCTCGCCAAAATGAAAGAAGGTGCTGAAACGATGCAGACCAAGTTACAAGCGAAAGCGGAACAATTAAAAGGACACATGGAACAAAAAGGTATGTGGGTAGTTAATATTTTGCTTAGATTTTAGATATTTTTTTAAATAAAAGATTTTAATTATCAAATTTTATGTCAATACTTGATAATAATCATTTATATTTGGGGGGAAAGCGGAGAGTTCTGAGGTTCTCCCCGTATTGAAGGTATTACGTATTATACATATAGCGAGAGTGGGATTGAACCCAACACATATCATATATACAGTTATTCACCACGAGATGGTAATGCACGTCGAAGTCAAAAAAGGTAAGTAGTATGTTATATTTTTTTTATACATATATATAAAAAACAAGATATGTTGAAATATGTGTTGTTGTTTTAACTTTTTTTTTCCATCCGCAGCGGTCCTGTGACTATTGTTAATTAATAGCGTATTTAATTTTCGTTCGTTTAAAATTTTAATTCCTATATTTACATATATTGTATTGCTCCAAATAATTATTGTTTTTAAAATATACAAAACTACCTACAAAATAAGTACATTAAGAAAGAAAATATTTATTTATGTTTTCATTTCTTCGCTCTGGTGAAGTCAGCTGTGTGGTCCCGGCTTAGAATAGGATCACCCTGGTACTGTCGGTGTCGTAAGAGGCGACTAAAGTACGTGTGGTAGAGTCACATCGCCAGTAATGACAACACGCATGGGCAGACTCGACCGGATTTAATACCACCCCCGGCATTTAAAACCGGCCTGAAGTAGTGGCCCTTGCCACTGCGTTTCGCATTAGGTAATGCCGGGCACCGGCGCCCAACATCCTCCACCTTAAAGGCCGGCAACGCACCTGTAGCTCCTCTGGTGTTGCATGGGGTCGTGGGCGGCGGTGATCACTTACCATCAGGTGACCCGAATGCTCGTTTGCCTTGTCCTCTCCCATAAAAAAAAAAACATATAATAAATATGTTTCTGTAGCATAACAGAAATGTATAGAGAGAAATATATAAAAGCCCAAAAGGTTTCAATGTGGTCAATTTTTTAAAATATGATTGTTTAGTTTAGCGGTTAAACCCGTGAATGGGACGTTAGTATGATATAGAAAAAATATATAAAGATTCATTTGAAATTCATCATTTTACACATCAAATAGGTTGATTCTAACCTTAAATACGTATGTATTAAAATTATATAGTTCACTCTGTATCCCACACGCAACAGGGTATGCAGAGAGAACCTAGTATTAATTGCGCTTTGCCCTAAAACCAGAGCTAAAAAATGTAAAATTTCATTGTCTTGTGGGAATGTGTTTTCCACCTCAAATTCTTCCAGGTTACAAAAATTCAATGTCCACTAGAAATAAAAAAAATTGCTATCAAATTAAAGTATAATAATATTGTAAAATTATTTTTCTAAAGAGTGAGACACAAATACACGTATATATAATATAAACGATTATAAGAAATATAAAATAAACTTTATATAATAGAAATTAAAAAATTAAAAATGTCCTCTATTGAGGTCTACAAAAGTTCACTTTCACAAATTCCCCGCTAGATGGCGTTACTTGCGTCTATTATAGGTGACATATGGTTTTTTATTTTAAAGAGTATTTTTACATATATTTTTTACTCAGATGGTATCAATGTAAATTATATAAAGTATTGTAAAAATTATAACATACATTTATTTTGCCTTTGCAAAAACTAAAACATACATTTGTAATATATTACCTTGAAATAATTTTGTTGTAATATTTTATTTCATTATATTTTTTGTTTAATCAGTAACTTTTATTTAACTGGTTTATTTTCACACTATATCCAGCACATAGCAGAATATATCTAGAAATATATGTAGCAGAGAGTACCTAGAAAATAAGTGTAAGACATTCCGCTCTCATTAAGATCCGTCACCCGCTTTTCTACCGAATTCTTTAGACAGTACGTTGAGTTTTATCTGGTTACCAGAGTCAGAACTAGGAAATGTAAATTAAATCTATTACCGTCGCGCATATAGTTACGGATACAGACACCATGCCACTGTGCACGGGAACAGCTTAAAAATTACTTGGTGTTTATTATATTGCTATACTTTATATTTTTAAACTTCTTTTTGATTTGCTCATTGTCAGAATTTATTGGAAAATAAACAGAAAAGAAATTATTTAAAAACTTTTTATTTTTGTTTAATTTAACGACGTTATGGTACGTGTGGTGGTTTAAAGACGTTATGATACGTGTTATTACGTGCGGAGTATCTTAACACCAAGATCCACCAACCTACCCTGCTATATACGATATACAGTGTGTAGTGAAATTAGAAAAAAGAATATACTTGAACTAAATTAATTCATTTGTCCTTTATAAATATGCCACGTCAAGAAGTTAACACTGACAGGTACAAAAACACAGTACAATAAGTTTTTAATTATTGGTCGGGTTACATTTAGTGTCCAAGGCGATCTACATTCATAAATAATTTACTCTATTTTGTCGTGTAAAATATACGATCGGATAAAATGTTGAGCATTTACTGTAAATTATTGTATTATTGTGGTTAGTTTGTGTTGTAGGTTCGATTTCAAGTCAATAAACTTCTAATGCGTTATTCTCATTCCTTCTTCCTCTCCTGATAAGGATGTATAGCTAGGCTGCTAAGGTTCCACCTTTCTAGAATATATGTCAATAGAATGTGTTCATTATGCTGACCAAATTTGACCAGCGGGCTTGGATTTCACATTTGATATTCAAAACTTTCATATAATTAACTTATGTTGCTGAGGCCTCGGCTATATAAATTAAAAAGTTTCATCGAAATCCGTTCGTATTTTGCGCAAAAAGCTAAACAAAGACAAACACTAATGTAACAATATAATTTTTGACTTATTTATATATTTATAAATATTATTTGTTATAATTATTTATAGAAATTATACTAATAAATTGAAAAGACTTACAATTTTTTATTCCGTATGTAAGTAAACCTACGCCCTCATCAAGGTAGTCTAGATACACTTAAACAAGCTATAAACATATAAACGAACAGACAAATTTGAACCGTAATTATCATAACATAAATATTAAAATAGCGGAACAAGAGATGATAATATAATAAAAGCCTGTCACTTATTACACGTCTAGATAA
>JBAIZZ010000097.1:122020-134856 GCA_037355905.1 Heliconius aoede | reverse complement strand
CATTTTTATGAGGATGTTATGTAAAGGTGGTGACGAATTAAAATGTTCAATTGTAAATCATTTATTGCCTAAACGTTAAATTAACTTATCCAAGCGACACCACAAAATTGATTAATTAAAACATTACGACAAACATAAGCACGTACATATAAATGTTATTCGGTCGGGCTGTATTTGTCAATTTTCTTCAAGGATCAGTTTTTACAAAAAAAAAATGACAGGTTCACAAATATCTTCTGAGCCACTAATAATCGCTGAATATACATAGGGCTGAAATGCGTAGGTACTGAGTTCCTCTACCGATAGACGACCGTTGATCCGTCGATCGTGTTGTTCCTGTACATCTAATATATAATAATAATCTGAAATATAAAATAAAAAAATAATATAAAATAAAAAAAATCTATAATAATATAATATTTTACCTGCATACCAATGTAAACCTGCAACCGGGTAACTTATTTTCATCAATAGGTTATATAGGGCCTTGCGCTTTCAATAGTTCCGTTTTACGTAAAATTTTTAAATTTACGAAATCCAAATATATGTGCTAAAATAATTATTACTTAAAAAATCGTTTAAAACTATTTTCTTTAAAATAATAAGTCTATAAGTCCCAAACTTTATTTTTTTCAGTGAAAAAGAAAACAGTGATGATCACCACTGCAAGAAACGTTAGTTATCGCTAAATATTTTTTAGCTTATTAGAAATGCATGGAGAATTAAACTGATAAAATTACAAGACATGGAGCTCAAATTAAGAAATAAAAAAATTATATAAAAAGAGACAAATTAAAGAATCAATAGGTTATATTTTTTTAATAATAAAAAAATACATTATATATTGTTTACATACACCTCAAAAAAAAAGTAAAAATATAATTTACTAACAATCTTTTCACTTGTTAAGTAATAAAATAATATAATATAATATAAAAGTGAGTTCTGGAGAAAATGATGTTGGTAGACCTAAACTTATAACCGCTCCTCCATTCTATACCTTTTAATCGGTATCGTATAGTATATAATTGTTGTGTATATTATACGACATAACAAGAAAATATTTCATATTGCATCAAAGGAAAATAAAGATATACTGTTTATATTAATATATTTTCGTGGAAGCATCAAGGAAGTGTATATTACACTAAAAGCGCAACCTACCTAATATTTTTCCACAATTTTGCTGATGCCATAGCTCATAGCTTCGGTGGCAGCAATCCAAAATAATCCTGCTGTAAATCTTTTTTCTGAATTAGATTGCGGGTTTGGCACGAGGCTCCATTTATATTTATCAAGATCGAGATGATATTCCATTTGGTAAGCTACCAAGGTATACACATATGTAGGCAAGGTGCATTTATAGTAAAAAAAATCTGAATCGCACGCAGTAACTTTATTTAAAAATAATTATCATTAAATGTAAGTATGTGTATGTGTATTATATAAAAAATACAAGAATATTCATTTTTTATTTTGAATTATTTCCATAGTAAATAATATCAATTACAAAAATGTACTAAACTAAAATACTGAAAATGGAACCGATATAGCCTACCTAACCTTTTTTTTAAGCTCGCCGACGCCATCGCTGATAACGTTACTGCCAATAATAAACCATAAAGCTGGTAATATTCTTTTATCTAAATTAGATTGCCGAGATGGCGTGAGCCTCCATTTACCCCTCTCAAGTTGATTTATTATACTTTCATAACTGTTATATTTAATTGAGTCTGGATTTTGTTTGTGGGATTTCTGAAGATGTTTAAAACCCTCGAATTCTGACATGTCTGTTGATTCAGAAAAAATACTTAAGTTTTCAGGTTGTTTATACTTCACATCTTCATTCTCATATTTATCCACCGCTAATGAAATATCACTTCGGTTTTCGGAATTTTCAAAATTTACGCTCTCGTCAGAAATGTCATCGTCTTGATCATCAAAATTCTGGAGGCTTACAGTTTTTACTTTGTCTATGGTTTTCAAATTGTCTAATTTTTCTCGTACCTTTCTAATACCTTCGTAACTGTTAATTACACTTGCGTCTTCTGTACTTGAAGACACATTCAACAACCTTTCTAAATAGCTTCGAGGAACTTTAGGATTACGAAAACGTAATTTCTCCCCACTTTCAGAAGTGCTCGTAGCTTCGTTATGAAGACACTTGATGTCTTTATTTATATTTGGATGACATTCAGTATTAATAGCGATTTGAAATGAATTCTGAAGGACTGTAGCTAAAACTGTCAACAAATATTTCGCATATATGTATGTATAATACAATAACAATTTATGATGGAAAAATGAGCAGTGAGAGAGCTAGGGGGAGACTTCGGTCACGTAAAAAGCATGAGGACCCCCCCAGTGGTTATGTATGAAGAGTGTGGTGACAGTGGACGAGGAGAAAGGGGTATGTAGAGACTGTAGTGCTTGGTAATCTCTTGGTACTCCGTTCTCTCTGACTCAGTAGGTATCGCACCATTTATCGCGCTTACGGTCACACCCTGTGCCTGTGCCCCTGCACCACCACTGGCCTCACCTTAAAAATTATAATTCATTTAAATAATATTAAATTCTTACCAATCATTATTAATACTACGAACATTTTAGAAAATTTATATTCTTAGTATTTTTATTGTTTAAAATTTCGCTACCAGTAATAGACTTACAGATTTAGCGTTAACACTGAAAGAATATTTTACATCATACGTTAATATTTTGTTGATTATATTTTGTTTATTGGTCAACGCTAATTCGATTCAGATGTGTGAATTATGTAATTTATTATGAGCTGTTAATTGAAACCTTAAAGTTACATGTAAACAATGCTGTGTGTGAAGGAGGTTGATATATCTTATATCGCTAACTAGCCCAGCGCAGATATGTCTATGTTTTTTGTGTAAATTACTTTATTACACTTAATATACTTATTTATATATTTAATATTTCTATTCTTAAAATGTTGATTGAAATGAAAAATGTAAAAAAAAGTGAAAAAAAAAAACATTAATATTCTTATGTTATCCTACATTTTCTCTTTTTAGTAAATTCTCCTTACTATGAATCTTAAAAATTGCTTCGTCTCCATCATTAATCAACGCTTGTACTTGTTAATTGCAATGTTGTTCTCGTTGGCAAAAGTATATAAGAAAAATAAATTATCCGAAGCTATAATTTTAAATTGCACACAGCCGGTATTTATTAAGAATATTGGGAAAGGATTGAAATTAAAGGCGAAAATTGTAAATTTCTGTGTTTATTGTACACTTTGGCAGTGATGGCATGAGATTCACTTATTTACAAAGAGAGTTACGTTGAGACCTTTGTAGAAATCCATTGAGCAATCGGTTTCCATTGGAACAACTGTTTGGCAATATCCACTATTTCTGTGAACATTGCCAACGCCAGTTGTTAAGTTTGGAGGTTCCCTTGACTTCAAGGTCGAGGTAACTCCCAAACAAGTACATCACTATTGAAATAGTGATGTGTCAGGTCAAGTTGATTTACCAAGCGTGGATGCCGTGGAGGCCGTGGAGGCCGAGACCTCCGATAGCGTAAGGGGCGGCATAGGGAAGGGCACCAGCGTAGGCCAATGGGGCGATGGGAGCAGCGAAGACACCACGGGCAGCGGCGGCGGCACCGTCAATAGCGGCAACTTGAGATTGAGCAGCAGCTACGAGGTTTTGGGAGGCAGCGACTGATCCCCAGTATGCGTTTTCGTGGAGGTTACGGTTGGTCTCAGCGACTTGGCGGACTGCTTCAGTGTTGGCTTGGATGACGGCTTCGGCAGCGCGGGCCTGGCCTTCGCCGAGGGCGCGGATGGAGTCGCGAGCGGCTACATTGGCGTCGATAACGGCGGCTTGCACGTCACCAGGGTTGGCACCTACGACCAGGGGGGAGATGATGGCGCTAGCCGAAGCATAGCCGAGGATGGCGACGAAAGCGATCTGTTGAGAAGAAATATGATTTATTTATTTAATTATCAGTGATAATGATTATTTCATATTGAATTGAGGGAATGATTATATTATTTTTAGTATGAAGCCAGTCGAATGGCACAAAGTCTGACTGTAAACGCGACTGGTTGTGAGTTCGATCCCGACTCGAGAAAATGAAATATTTACTTAAATTTATATTTCCATTTCTTCAGTCTGGTGTCGAGGCAAAGGGCGGCTGAGTTTCGCCACTCCAACACGAAATGTCTTCAAATTTTGACGGAAAGTGTGAAACACTATGCTTGCCTACCCTGCTATGTGCGGGATACAGTGTGAAGCTGATTAAATGGGCGAATTTAGTGGAGTAGAGAAGTGATCATAATCTATTTGAGTAACTCGCAATATATATATTGGAATTATTAATCGAAACTTCTGCTATTTATATTAAAACTCTCCTTTATAAAGTGACTGACAGACAATAAAGAAAGAGCCAACACTACTAAGAAAATTTAAATTTTGTGTGTAAATACATAAACGTAAAGGTATTCTATGAAACGGGATTTTCAATTTTAAGTCCACGCAAACCAAATTCCCGGCAACGACTAGTAAAAAATGTATAAAATCTATTAATGTAAGAAACAAATTAACTTGTATAAGAGAAACACGCCTTAAAATATCTTGACATGGTTTAGTTATGCGAATTATACCTTATGAGTAGTGACTTTGCCTAAAATGATAATGTTGAAAAATGCAATCAGTCTTGAGACTATGAGCAGATTGGTTTTATTAATACGGTCTGATAAATAAATAATTGATTGTCCAGAGATATTTTTTAATTGATAATTGTGTACATCGTAAAAAGCTGAAGTGGCAGAACCTTATTTTACTTGGAATATTCTTAAGTTAAATTATATAAATTATAATTAACTTAAAATATAACCTGAAAATTGTGCGTTTCGACTCTATGAAAGAGGCACAGATTCATACATTTGAAGCTAGCAAACTAGTTATGCACTTAGGGTGTTCCCTCGGGACCTATTTACAATTCAATTTTTGAGAAATTGATTGTTGAGTAGCGGAACTCAACGCCGCGCTTTTTCTAACAGAGCGAAGAAAATATAAAAATGATATCCAAACACGTTATTTTTTAATACAGATAGATAGATATCAATTATGAGTAACCGACTTTAAAGTCAAAACAATTAAATACTTGTCAATAACACTACCACTGACCTTGCCTCAGCAAAACTATATTTGTAACGAGCCTTATGAAACACACCCAACATAGTTACATATCCTTTGAATTCAACACGCATTTTGAATACAAATTACGCACTCAGTATGTAATATTGTTATTTTTAAAGATTTGACACAGAAATAAATTGTGTTAAGACACTCCGTTTTCAGTTATATGGTTTTTTTTTAATAAATATATGTTTAACATTATATTTTGAGTATTCTTCAGAGCGTCAAATATCTCTTTGTTCTTTTTTTTTTCGAATAACAAAAATATTCCTATATCGTATATCATAGTTTACATTTAATTCTTAATCTTTATCGTTACCCTTGACCGCTAAGCAGTGGTATGCAAAACGCGTAAGATCCGACCACGTATAGAGAACCTGTATGATTAATCTACCATACGCTTTTTAACCTTATCCCTTTATAAATAAGACCGGAATTGGCTTAAAATAAAAATAATAGATATTTTTATAACGCTAGTTATGTTATGCCATTACGAAAGTAAATGCGTGATGTAGACGAGCGTAATAATTGTGATTTTTGAGAATACCTGTCAATTACATTATGTAATTTTTAACATATTTACATGGTTTTAAAATAATTTGCTATGGGTTTCTTCATTTAGACATAGTATATGGGTTCGACTTTTATACAATTGAAAATAGACATTTGGATAAAAATGTAAGTTAGTTTGATTTTAAAAGTGAAGAAGGAAGTATAGTCGTTTTCTGCTGTTGTATGTACGTTTAGACCTACCAAGCTACGGAACAGATTTCAATTCGGTTTTCACTAACAGGTACAGTGATTGAAGTAAAAGGTTTATATATCTAATAGGAATATGCTAATTTTTCACTCTGACTGCCCCTCTAGGGATAAGGCGTGAATCTAAGTCGTAAATAGAGTAATTGAATATCATAAATTTATTTAGTTCAATGTAATTAAAAAATTTAAAAGTATTTTTGGTTATTAATCTGTTAAAAAAATCTAATGTTATTAAATAGCAGCCACGGCTGCTTCTATCCGTTAAAATGTAAAAGTTAGAAATAGATGGTGTTAATATTATAATAGCAGAATATATGAAATTTTAAATTACTTTAAATATAAATATTTGTTAGGTTTGTATTACCGCGGTTTTTTGTAAGAGCAAGGCAATCTTTAAATTTGTTATTTAGACCGATGAACGAATAAATTTTATAAAATAATACTTTTTAAGTTTTTTAAAATAATTTTAAACTACATTCTTTTTAAAATAACCGATTAAAAATAAAATACAAAAAAGAAAAGTTTAGAAATACACTCGTATTAAATGCAATGTGAAAAATTGTTATTTTATGATTTGAGCACAGATTTTTTTTATAATAATTGATAAATCACTTATAAGTGTTATCACTGATAAGGTGTTCTTACCAGAAATCTCATCTTGCACTTCTTGTTAGACTGCTGGTGAGCTACTGAATGCTGTCCTCTTTCCAACCACGTCTTTTATACTGGTTGCCATTGAAAGTACATTGTACGTATATGTATGTACATACTTGTTGTTATTATTATTAATACACAAACGACATTTTGTATGAAATGTCAGTGTCATGTGTAATTTTTTTTTTGTATTTTTGTTTTTTTTTTATTTCACTTTTTTGTCGCTAAGGCGTCGCGACGGTTGGTTGTGGTAATTTTTTTAAAGTTTTTTTTTTCATGTAATTAATTGAAAATAAATTAAATTACTATAGTTTATTGAATAAATTTTGTATGTGCTTTAAGTTAAATGTAATTTCAATTAATATAAATTACCAACAATTTAAACTATTAGCATATTTTGATATATTGCGACTTAAATTATGGTTTTTAAAAATTTTTGCTATATTTTGATTTATTTATTCATTGTTACTTTTATGCTGTGTCCTTCATTCAACACACTCTGTTCCCCTTGAATCGTCCAAACTTCAGACGTCGAGTGTCGGAATTCAACGCCGCACTTAGTCTTACTACCAAAAGCGAGTTAATTACTTACATTTTCTCACTTTAGTAGTAAATAGTAAATTCCATAAGTGGCAATCAAACCCACAATTGTCGCTTTTTCTGCCAGAAGTTGTGCCGCAGGCCACAGCGAATCTAATAAGAAGCAGCAGCAGAATTATATTAAGAATTCAATTTGATCAAATTTGGTTCCAGAAATTTTAAAATTTGTTAAAACATGCTGTATATGTTGCAAATAATATCCTGAATCGACTTTAAAAGTGTCAGATTTTGTTATTTCATCGATTACAAATATAAATTTCGTTTTATTATATAAGTGACCTTACTTATACAAGTATAGGCTATGTTCGAGTGCTCTATATAATAATATATATAGAGCTATATATAATAATATATGAAAAATCTGAAGTACGAAACTAAGATAATTCATTTCAGATTTTTCAAACTACATCTTTCATATTAAACGGGCCTAGTAGGGAGGTACCACCCGCCAAATTTCTATCGGTCGTCAATTTTAATTTGGTCATTACTAGAATGTCGTTCAAAGGATAGAGGGCTCGATCACCTCTTGGATATGTACCTAAGTTGTTTTCTTTTCGCCTATGTCCAAATACTGCATCGAGTTCCGTTATGCAACATGCTATGACTAGAAAATCTCAGGATTGAATATGGACATTGTCTTTTATTTTTTTGAAACTAAAGCATTTTTTTTTAGAATTAGACACTCCCTAATTGCGCAATGCATCTCTTAAATGACTACTGAAATAATTTTTTTCATACAATGTATTATTCTAATTACTAAGAAAGTTTGAGGCTTAGGCGCAGTTAATCAATACATAATATTTAAAAAATCGGAAAGTGCGCGGGAATGGAGTGTTCCTAATTCTAAATACCCTCTGCTTTCCCTCCTATAAATGCGTAATACAGTGTGAAGCTAAAAACATAAATCTAAATAAATTCCATGAAATAAATCCAGAACTCTATAGTTAAGAACCTACGTTCGACTAGTAGTAATTATGTTACAATGCGTTAAAAACTTAACAGACAAATGTATTACAGTTTAAAGGTAAAATTAGTCTACAATTTTAACAGAATTGGCCTCGAAGTCTTTATTTGAAATAGTTAAATAATATTGCGTGAGGCTCTTTATTTGAGTGAAGATACTTTAATTTGTATTCGCAATACAGGCAGAGAGTATTTAATGTTAAGACACTCCGTTTTTCATTGCGTTTTAAGTGGCAGAAATCAACAGCAACAGCAACAACAGTGGCAGTAACATACATAATACTCGTAGAACTAACAAACACACAGATATAATTCCTCCAAATGAAAATCGAACCTACGACTAATAGCATTTACAGTCAGTCGCTTTTAACATTCAGGATAAAGCGTGATAGTGTAAAAAAAAATTATATGATAATGTTTATCTGTATATAGTAATATATTTATTTCCGGAACTCTAGTATATTTTTTACATTATAATTTTAAATAGATCACTTATTTAATTTTATTTATTTTTTTCCTGTTATATTATAAACACTCGTAATTAGTAAATAAAACTTAATATTATTTAATATATATTATTATCTATTTAATCTAAATTGCGGTAACCTACACGGTTATTTCACATCTACATATTTCATGGGCGAGCTGTGTTACGTTGAACATTGAAATACATAATGTAAATAATATATTGATTTGAGGACAGTCGTGGTGCAGGGGTACAAGCGTGCGACTGTTAACGAGACAGACAGGTGTGGGTTCGGTTCCCACTCGATTAAATAAAATATCGCTTTGGTTTATTTGGTTTTATATATTTTATTATTTATAAAACATTAAATGTTATAATGATATGTAATATCATTCCGGTACCCGTTAAATAAGTAAAGCTTTCGATATTAATATTGACAGTGAAAGTTCAAATTAGATTTTTTAATTTAATCGCAAAACGGCCAATTCGTTGCAGTTTGTTGTTTTTTTTTTCTTAGTAAAGTTAAAATAATTATTGTTCTGGAAGAGCCCCTCCGTCGGAAAAGCATAAAACAGAAAATAACACATTAGTTTGATAGTTAAGACTAAGCGTAATGTAGCGTTGTTTGCAAGAAATAAGAGGCTTTTTTATTTTATTATTTATTATAATTAAGTAATTTACCAATGTGTTCGTGTGGTAAAAAAAAGAAAAATCTCAACATATTTTTCTTTCTTTAACACATACCGTTGGCCAAGGGCGACTCGCTCACTGAGGTTTCACTCACCAATATTTATTGGTGGAATTACAAGTACCTGTACAGTTTACTCTTGGAAGTTCATCGTATTACTTGATGGGTCTGCTCCTGAGCTTCGAGACAGACTGAGCGTAGTGTTCATCTTCATTTCTAACCGATTTTTAACAATGTAACATATCGATTAAACATGTATGTATGTATGCCTCCAGAATTTGGCGGGAAATGGTGAACTGAGTGTCTTAACACTAGGTTCTCTCTGGCCTGCCTGCTTTATTTTTCTTAGTTACATTTTTATATTCAGTAATAATTGCCATATCTATAATTTTGTAAGACTTGAGATGATAATAATGAACTGTCTATGGAGCAGGAAGCTTTTGGACGTAAAAAAATTATATGAACCTGACATTTAAAGTGGGTTGGCTCGTTCCATTGTAACACCGTAGCAAAAAGAAATATTTTAGAGAAATTATTATTTATTATATTTATTTATTTTATCGTAAATCATTTGTTAAAAAAACTGTTTTGTAAAAAATGTTTTTGAGTTTTCTATTTTTTCATCACTTTCTTTCTTCTTTCGACGTTCTTACCATCCGAGCAAGTTCTGTACCATTCACATTTTTAATTAAATGTCTATTAAAACTGTAGTAGGTACATATCCATACTTGTTTATTGGAATATGGAAATATGGTCAGCCAGTCTGATAAATACCATTTAAGTATAAATTTATAAGTAAAAAAAGTAATTATTCTAAGTTTACCTAGAAATAGTCAATCATCTACCTGCTCAGTGACATATATGAATTATAATCTATAACTAACTACCTGCCCATATTGTTAAATTAATAACTGTTTTCTGATACAACTAATAAGGACTGCACAGATATTTAGTTTAAGGGTGTTATATAAAATTACACTGAATAAAATTTGTTATCAAAATCAACAGGTTTTAATTGCTGTCAAAACATATGGGGGTTACCCCACCCCCTCCCCCCTCCAAAATGTGTGTATACCGATATCTCAAAACCTACTTTATGTCCCCCCTTCGGTTACAAGACAAAGTGCAGAGTTGTTTTCAGACAATAGAGAGTAGTCTGAGCAAAAGGTTTCATGTCTAACCTATCTATCTATTATGTATGGGATACAGAGTAAAGCTAAAAAATATTTTTGAAATGGACACCACATTGTAGTTATCAATCTGTAAGATCATAAAAAAATCCAAATTGCAACAATTCTCATTTATCGTAACTACAACTATACCGGAAATCGAAGCCGCTACCTCCATCACGTTAATTATATATTCATAAATCTGCACCGCTTACAATCACACATAACCTTGTAACACGCATCAAATCTGTTGGTTATGTTATCGAATTTATGTATATTATATTCAAATTGATAACATTACATTTGTTACTTGTTTATTTTATAGATGAATTTATTATAGAAGAGATCTTAGCCCCGCGGTAAAATATCTGACTGTGAACTTGCAATTGCGTGTTCGATTCCCACTCAGAAAGAATAATTATTTTCATTTACCTCCCTCTGGTAAGAAGCGCGACATTGAGTTCAGCCACTCTAAAATGGAATGTCTTAACACTAGTTTCCCTTAACCTATCCTGCTATATACGGGAAAGAGCGTGAACCTAAAAAAATAATTGACAAAACTCAAGGTGTTTCAACACCTTGACTTTCTGTGATACTAAATGACACAAATTGTTTCTCAAAAAAAGACACCGGGATAGAAGTTATCCTTGAGCAGATGATTAAATGGCACTTATCCTTTTGATATACTTACTTATCTACTTTCGTTTCCTCATGCTACTATAGTACACTATGAAAACTAGTACCGGACTTTATATAGAGTAATTACATACATATTCGTCTGTACAATATAGACATGTTGTTAAAATTCCGCTGGTTACATTGTCGTTCATTATTGTATTAACACGCTTTTATTACGTGAGGACAGTCGTGACGCAGGGGCACAAGGTGTCACTGTAAAATCGACCGTGGGTCCGAGGGTGTGGGTTTGATCCCCACTCTAAGTAATAAAAGTTTTTTTTTCAGCTTCACGCTGTATCCCGCACACTGTGGGGTAGGCAGAGGGAACCTCGGTGTTAAGACACTTCGTTCTACAATATCTGCCGTATTCTGGAGGCATTGCGTGTTGACTGGCAGAACTCAATGCCGCGCCGCGCACCAGAGCGAAGAAAAATAAAAATATAGACGTAAAGAAATATTGCTAAATATTTCTATATATTAATGAAATATTTATTTAAATTTATATTTTTATTTCTTCGCTCTTGTGTCGAGGCAAAGCAATTTGGGCTCATAAAATGTGTGGCTTAAACGATGACAGCGTGTTTTTTTTTCAGTTGTTTTTTAAGTTTATTCAAACCTTGTTTTACCCAGTCATTTTCAAACATTCAAATTAAACCTTCAAGTTGAACATATAATAATCTAATATACACGAGTACATGCATGTAATTGAAAAAAAAAACAATTTTTGGTGTTGGCTGTTGATCTGTAGTAACAAATGATTTGGAAATTAGTTTCTTTTTTATAACACACTAGCGACCCTTGGTGCAATAGTACAGCATCAGCCTATTAACGCGACGGTCGTTGGTTCCGACTTGAGAAAAATTATTATTTTCATTTCCCCATCTTGAATCTTGATCAGGCTCGCAGTATTAGATTCCAGAACTTAACTCGTAATGTGTTGAAAATTGGACGAAGAGATCGTTCCCTATTATTCACCCAATTTGCAATACATATAAAAATACATGGGTAAAATCTTGCGTATTTCAGGGTGGGCAAAAAGAATCCTATGCTTAGACACTCTGTTCACCATTTTCCCATATTTCCCTTTCCCTTTTGAATCCGTCGCGTTTGTATTGAAATTCGATTTTTTTTTTATTTTTCTCTCTAATTGATTTTTTTTTATCTATTTCAGGTAAGATTTCCTGCTGTCATGTAAGGTAAATATGTTTTTATTTCTGTCTTCTTTAAATTTATTGTTTGCGCGAAACCGTAAAAGATGACAATCTTTTATTTATTTAGAACGAAGAACGATGTTTTATTGACATATCAACACTTTAATAGTTATATTGACATTATTTTTATCTCCACGCTCTGGTAGATAAAGCGTGACGTTAAACACGACAGTTGCAGGATTGATGCTCACTTGGGGGAATTATTTATTATTACTTTAATTCCGTCGCTATGATACAGTGGCAAAGAGTGTCACCACTCAACAGGCAGTGCCTCGAAAAATCTGCGAAAAGTGGGAAACGGAGTATCTTAACACAAGGTTCCTTCTGACTTCCCTGCTATATACAGAATATAGGTTGAAGCTGAAAAAAAATCAAACTGTAATATAATTATTTTTCTCCATCAGCTTTGAACCCAAAATTACATATGTTACAATATACACGTGCCAACAATATTAATAGAAAAAAAAA
>JBAIZZ010000097.1:46349-112247 GCA_037355905.1 Heliconius aoede | reverse complement strand
AATATTAATAGAAAAAAAAACATCTGTTACTGACATAGCTGACATAAGTCAACTATTATACTAAACTAAATAGACTTATTTAGAGGGAATTTTTATTAATCACTTACAATGATTCCAATACATTCCGACTACATTCTGTTTGTCTAAAAAGGAAAAAAGTCAATACAAAAAAGCTCCTTGTCGTTTCTTGTTACGTTTGAGCATATGTTAAAATGTAGTTACATTCCGTTATAGTACAATGTTAGAGTAGGTATGGATTAAACCTTTTTTTTTGGCTTTACGCTGTAACTTACAGCAGGGCAGGGGGAGGGATCCTAGAGTTCACTTCCTCAAGTGAGAATCCAGCCCACGGCTGTGCCTTGACGGCGTGGTGGTCCCATTTTACTTTTAAGTAGAGTATATTAAATATGACTTGGCAATACATTTGACAGATAATTAAGATTAAAACGTGAGCAGATTAAAAACAATTGTTGAACTCCGTTTTTACAAGTACAAGTATCCAAAAATATAATGACACTCACTGATCTACAACACCCTGATAAATAAATATTCTTATTAGTAACCACATTCAATTTTACACGCAATTTATCATAAATGACATACAATTTTATATCGCACTTATAAAGTGAGAATATTTAATATTAATTCTAGCATATTGCTCGGTAACGCAGCGAATAGGAAGCCACGCCCAGCTTATCGTCAATTTAAATATGAAAAACCTGTGCAAGGTTTATCTATACATATGTAAATGTGTATGGATATATTTTATGCTTACATATATAGTTTTACACCGATTTTTAAATTTTACATATACGAAATTATTATTTTAGCTCAAGATAGGTGCTCTCTCTATCCCACGATGCAATTTTGTTTAAAAATTTAAAAAGTCGTTATTTCATTTAGCGGTTCATGTAATAAGAGCTGTGTATTGAGAAACTGTGTTCTACGCTTGCCGCATATTTTATATGTTGATGCCAGTCGTAGCGTAGGAACACTAGTGCGGCATTGAGTTCTGCCACAATGCCTCTTAACTCTAGGTTCCCCGGCTCCCTCCCTCTTCACGGCAGAGGTCCATGCACAAGATACAGTGCGAAGCTAAAACCTTGGACCGCAGTGGACCTTATAACCGCAGATGCTTCTTAATTTTTGCGTTAAAATGTATTTATTTCAAGCACTCAAATGGAGTTGAACCCATGACCATCGTTTTTAAATATTGTCTCATAGTACTGCAATGACTTAATATTACTAATTGCTCTGCTTACATTTACTCAAAATAGTATAGTAAAAGTAGTATGTATGTATATAGGTATATAGAACAATTACCGCGCCCACAATCCTCGCAATGAGCTCGAAGTATTTCATCAGAAAATTTCGTTTGCGACCTTTGCATTTAATTAAAGCAAGTTTATGTCCATTCTGATATTGATAAGTGGATTTAACTTGATTATTATACCTGTTGGCTTAGTGGTTGATTTGATAATATTTTTAACGAGGGCGAGGCGGAGGCAGACACAAGAGTGTGTGGCTGTTACGCGACCGTTGCTAGTTTGATTCCCACTCGGGGAAATGAATGATTATTTATAAATATGTTAAGTCGCTTTAGTACCAAGATATGCGTTGGCGGCGTTGGGTTCCACTCAACAACCAGTGCCTCGAAAAATTTGGCGGAAAGTGGGAAACTGAGTCTTAACACTAAGTACTGTCTGCCTATTCTGCTATGTGCGGCATACAGCGTGAAGCTCAAATAAACGTACAAAGGTATTCTCCGAAATCCGAATTTTCGAAGCATTGCGTGTTGAGTGAAATTTTACGCCGCACTTCGTCTACCAGAGCGAAGGAATAAAAATAATTTAAATATAATCGGTTCTTCTATTGGGGAAGCGAATTCAGAGCATCGCGAACAATGTGACAGAAGCCACTGCACCAAGACGGTCTAAATAAAGAATTAAAATATTTCTTTGATGCTAAATTTGCTAGCAAATCTTACAATTATATATAGACAATAAGTCATTTTCCTACAATATTAATAAATGATAGTAATTTTGTCGAAAACCAGGAAAGGAAAGCCAGGAAAGATTGATTTCAGAAAAAAATGATTTTTAATGTTTCTAAAAACAAAGATCGGAATTGATGTTACATTATTATTTTACTTATAGAAAACCGCCACGATATTTTCTTTCTACAACAATGGAATCGCGCTCAGGACATTCCATGAGCGTTTATAATTAATACATTATATTAATTATTTATGCGATGCCCTCGTGTGTTATGCGGCGCGAAAAAACCTTCACTCTAGTATTTAAATTGTGTGTTTGTCTGTTAGTCTCATTGGTGTTTTGTATTTTTGTCATTGCTTTCTTTTTGTAGTATTAATTGGACAAAATCCGGCTTTACAGCTACTGGAAGTGTTCATTTAATGTAGATATTTTATTTATTTTTTGCAAGTTTCTTAGGTCAAATTAAAATTATTTTGTCAATACTTTAATCAATGGAAATAAATAAGCATGAAATACATATCAAAAAAACCTGCCAAGTGCGAGTCAGACTTCCGAACACAGGGATCCGTACCATTATCGTCACACGAGTAAATATAAATTTAGTAAGTAGACAGGAACAAGAATGTATAAAATCTATCGTCGTACATACGATCGATGATGATGATGATATATACGATCAATGATGATGAGATGGCCACGCAGATTTGATATTCTTTATTTTTTCTTACTTATTATTATATTTCTCCCGAGTGAAGAATGCGTTATAGTTCAGAAAGATTTTTTTAATGGAAAAAGAAAAGGGAAACGAGCGTTCAGGGGGTCACTAGATGGTAAATGATCACCGCCGCCCACGACCCTTTGTTCCACCAGAAGAACTATAGGTGGGTAGCTGGACCACTTACTTAACTTTAAGGCAACCACGACTCGTCGACATCGCGAAATACCCACATATCTGATCGAAGCCAACGCAAGATTAGGAAATTATGAATTTATAGCAAGGATTCGTCGCATGCCTTCTTGCCACATTGTCCCGGTCACCCACATTTGTACGTGCAACGAATTATTATCTGTAGAAAGTGTATCTTATAGTTGTTTTATTTGTTATTTATCTTTTTCTTACTTAAATTTTAGTATGTTTTTAGTTTTTTTTTTCTTGTTGCGATATAGAATGCCTTCGTGGCTGACTGTAAACGTGACGGTCGTAGGTTTAACAGGAGGTTGTCTCTGCCTATTCTGCCATACGAGTATGTGGGAAGAAGCGTATAATTATGTCATTTATAAAGTTCAACTCATACGGAAATGACGAAGAGCTTTACTTGACTTTCGCTTAGACAGTTTTTAAGATTTAATTCAAAGTAAAAAAATTTTAGAAGGACCACTTCCGTTGTCGGCTTTCCCCCAAATTCTGGAGGCTGGAATAAGTGTCGTATTGTTTACACCGCCACCTTTTGTCTTCTTGCCAAAGCGGGAAAATGATAAAATCATTTCCCAGGTTGGAAATCGAAGCCATAACTGTCGTCATTATATTTTAACACAGCACCACTATACCACTACGGCCAACTAAAAAACTAAAAGTTGTTAATGACCCATTAAATTATAACTGTAACATGACAAATTGCAATAGGAAGTTAGAACTATTATCCTTTCAGTACAAAATGACTTGTTATATTTTATGCATAATTCTTTTACCACACGGCGTGTTACTGCTATTGTAAATTTAATTTGTTTTTGTTTTTTAACCATTTTAAATAATAAATCTAATAGTTTCTTAAGATTTATTGTTCCGTGCTTACGTTTTACCCTTCTAAGTTATTAAAGATCTGACAAAGCTCTAATTATATATTATTCTGAGGTACTGTGTAAAGAATATACAGGTTATTTGTGTGCTTGAACCCTACAAATGGAAATATTGTCCTTTTTTTAATTAAATGTGTTTGCATTACACATGCAAATATGAATTGAAAAAAATAATACCACTTTATTCTTAAATAATTTTTATTACAACTATAGTCCAATTACCACAGTTGGTTAGCGACAGTTAGACTATATGTGAATTGGGAATGATCTGTAAGCTGCTTGGTAGGAGAAAGGTGCTACGGATTGGTAACCGAAGGCCGCTGCTGGTACCACCGCCAGGCCGGCAGGTACTCCAGCTACGGCCACACCAGATGGAAAAATGGCTGAGTTATATGCTTGGATAGCCAAATTTTGTGCTTTTAAAGCATCGGCGAGTGCAGATTTGGCACTAGCAAATAGATCTTCCTTCTTTTCACTTTCGGCCTTTTCTGCAGGTTTATCCTCAGCCGATTTTACAACAGCTTCCTTTTCGTCTTTAACTTCGGAAATAGCTTCGCTTTTAACAGCTTCTTCTGGCTTGGCTTCAGCAGCTAATGCAGATTCTACGGCGACTGCTGATTCAGATTCTGACTTAATTTCAGGAACAACAGCCGCATCAGATTTGACTAATGCTTCGGCATTTCCAGCTAACAAAGCAGCATTTCTAGCTTCAGCGATTTGAGCTTCGTTCAGTGCTTGCCATTTCTTCTCTTCTGCGGCCCATAAGTCTTCTTCAGATTTGGCCTCGACTAAATTCTTTGATTCAACTACACCTTCATTTGGATTTTCGGCAGCTTGTTCGGCCAATTCACGAGCTTGGTCGGCAAGTAATTGAGCTTGATCTGCGATTTTTACCTGTTGATTTTTGGATCATATTATTTAACATGAAGTAAAAAAAAAACTGTTTGATTAAATTATACACTTGCTTAATAAAGTTTTACAAACATTAACGAGAACAAATACTCTTTCTTAGCGGATTCAATCATTCCTTTAAAATTGGAGAAGGTTCTATAAGTACCTGAGCATCAATAGCAGCAGCTTGGATGTCACCAGGTGGTATAGTTGGTACTACGACAAGACGAGGAAGGGCCACTGCGGCGAAAGGCAGCGGTGCCAATAGTGAGGGCGTTGGTGCCGCAGCCACACAAGCGAAGAGGGCGGATACAATCTGAAAAGAAAAAAAATAATTAACAAACAAATTGAAAATTGTGAGGCAGGGGCACATCGTGTGACGTATCGGTAGTGGATTTGATTCTCACTGGGGCAACTAATTATTTATTATTTCATTTCCTCACTCTGGTAACAAGACAATTTGCGGCTTTCAGTTTTGCCACTCAACACGCAATGTCTTGAAAATTCTGTGGAAATTGGGAATTGTGTACATACCAAGTGTGGTACATTGAGATCCCTCGGCCTATCCCGCTATGTGTGGGATAATAATATTTAATGATTATCAACTGTCAAAGCGAGCTCAACGAAATATAGATCATATTTCAATTACGAGTATACAGATCATATTTCGTTTATACTGCTCGGGTACCATCGGTTATAAGTTTTTTTTAGCTTCACGCTGTATCCACACAACAGGCTTGTTGCGTGTGGGAGAGGGAGAGGGAGGCAGAGTGAACCTCGGTGTTAAGACACTCCGTTCCCCACTTTCGGCGGCCTCTAAAGTTATAGGAATTAAATTCGCCAATTTTAGTGCCTGTGATGAGAAAAAAAAATTCTAGATTTGAACTTACTGCTATCGAAATTAAAATTAATTTTACCATCGAATATATATTTTAATAGAAAAAAGTTATATAAATAAAATATCCTCTATCGGTTCAATGATCTTTGATGGTAGATCACGACTTACAAGGCCAGTCTATTAACGATTGCTACCTAAATTATAGATAGTATAGGAGAAACAGATAGAAATAACAAACCGCAGCCAAGTACAAAAATATATTGAATTACATTAGAAATACATTAAATGTAAAGAAAAATGGTTCGGTAATTGCAAAAACTTCTTCACTTTCCACCCATTTAAAAGATATTCTTAGTGTCAAATAATACTTTATTACTTTAAACATGAATAATTCCCTATGTTTGATTATATTCTTCGAAATATGTGTACCTATAAATTTCGTAATATTCGATATTTAAAATACTATTATATATACTCTGAAATCATGTTAAACTTTAAATACATATTAAAAATCCAGTATTAACATTAGCAAATACGCAAACAGTACAAACTTCTCTTTACATTCAAATAATTGTTTTATATCTTACAGTCCTATTGACCTCACTATAATAGTAATCGCAAAAGACAGCTTCACATTCTATCCCGCAGAGGGTAACTAGCGTTGAAGACAGTCTTTTCAGAAAATGAAAATTATTCATACCCCCGAGTAAAAATTACTTGACTTCTTATAAAGTTAGTAAAATACTTAAGTTCTACCAGTAGATCACTAGGTTGGTAGGAAAATATGAAATTAATATATTTTTAAATTGAACCCACAACCAACGCGTTTACAATCGGATCCTGTGCTGCTTCACGACCACGCCTCTTTCCATATTTCAAGTGCGCCATTAAAGTTTTACTTTTCTTTATACCTTCATATAGGGAAAAGTCACACTGACCTTGATCTTATTTGTTGATCGTATAATGTACGGCTCTAGAGCAATGCGGAATTGACAATAGCAAAAAGTGTTATTAGACTAGCTTGACGATAAAGAAAAAAAACGAAATTATCCTATTAACGACGACGTCGCGATGCTTTGATTTTTTTGGTATTTTGAAAAAAAAAAGAAAAAAAAATAATTGGAAAAAAGTTGAGAGGCCGTTGTGGCGCAGCGGCACAACGTGTGACTTAAAACGTCGCGGTTGAGACTTTGATTCTCACCCGAGGCAATTAGTCATATTAATTTCAATGTTATATTAACAACATAACCAAACGGGGTTGAGTACCGCCACTTAACATGCAATTTTAAAAATTAGACGATGTTTAGGGACACGGGAAGTGTCTGACCACTAGGTAACCTCTGTCTACCCTGCTTGCGGGATGTTTTAAAAAAAACCTATTTCTTGTGTTATTTCCCGCCCAACTTTA
This sequence comes from Heliconius aoede, assembly GCA_037355905.1. Classification (NCBI taxonomy): domain Eukaryota; kingdom Metazoa; phylum Arthropoda; class Insecta; order Lepidoptera; family Nymphalidae; genus Heliconius; species Heliconius aoede. Next base: position 105,316 of record JBAIZZ010000097.1, on the reverse strand, counting down.
TTTTTGGAAATGGAAAAGAATTAAATATTCAATAATTAAGGATTCTTGAAATAGCTTTTTAGATTAATAATAAAAAAACCTTTTTATATCTTTATTTGGTTAACGTATAGAAATACTTTATTTATAACAGTATTAGTGGTTATTAGTCAAGTATTTTTGTCTTGAATGAATGTGGATATGAAACTGATACGGGGTTTTTTATAGTAATTACTTGTAAAGAAAATCTAATTTATATATTATTATTCAAAAAGTCTTAACAATCTTTTAATTTTTTAAATCTGGATAAAATTCTGACACTCCGCTCTCCGCTGGCCAGTCTAATTCGAGATAATGAGTGTGGGACGTCTTAACACCCCACTTTGTTTAAAGGGAAAGGCCTACTTATTTTCCTCTAATGGAGACTAAGACCACAACCATCCCGTCAATGTGAATTAACAAATGCGCGTTGGTGCTTTTGCGCCACGGAATAAAAAAAAATTAAATTAAATAAAAAAAATATATTTTTTTTAATATAAGTATTATTAATCCCTATTATGATTAATAATAGAGAAAGAGTTCATGGATTTTAGGGTATATCTTTCTATATCTCTTATTTGGTGTAATAATGACGTAATTGTATTTTTTTTTCAAAACCTATAAATTATTTACAAACTTAATAAACTTGTGTCTGGAAATGTCGTGAAATACTTGAAATAGTTCGAATACGTCTGTTGCACCAAATGAGCAATATGTCGGAAATCTAGAAGATTAGGAAGTAGAAAAAAAAGAAAAATGATAAATGTATCACTTGACACGTAAGACATGTATGTGCCGGCGGTGATATTTTAAAAAAAGAAATGAAAGAAAAGTAATAACCCAAAAAAAAAAACAATACGAAACAGTAGTTTTTGAGATTAGCGCGTTCAAAAAAAAACCAAACTCACATATAGAGGTAGAGATATGGGTATATAACTATTTATTATGCATTTTCGTTTGTGGATAATCATGTAGGAATGCCATATAATACTAGTTTGACGAACAAGTCAGTAGTAATGTCAACTTATCACTGGCACAGAGATTTGCAATTATAATGTATGCAATGAATATGCGAAGGCTAAGGTGTAATTATTCATCTATTTGAAAGATCTAGATGATATTACGTACATATATTAAAAAAATAAAAAAATACTTTTCTCGATATAATATAGAAAAAATTACACTCGAACACACTACTTTTCACTATAGTCACACTTTATATAATTTTTTTTTGTATTTTGAACTGACGCCACATTTTTTGTATTTTCATGGGGAAATGGGGGAAAGCATATCTAAGCTTCTATCTAGCTTTGCTAAGTATTATAACAAAATCTTCGTAGGACGACTGCTATTAGAGCCCCGTACCTCGATTTGCATCTGACCTTCCGTCTGTCAAAACGTTTTTTCTCAAAAATGTGTGGGTGTTACAATACAAATATTTATGTCGATAGCCCCTTGGAGAATCAAAAAAAAAATAAAGTTCTAAGCCAATGCAATAGAAAGATACTACAGTTAATATAAAATTTGGCAAGAAGTAAGAACTTATATTAAAAGAAAATAAAGAATTCCGACAGTTCAATAATATTAGATACGACTATATCGCCGAAAAATCCTCCCAATTTTCAATAGATTGAGTGTCGAGTGAGGAAACTCAACTATGCATACCAGGACCAGTAAATGTAAATAGTTTCCCTAAATAGGGAACGAACTCCCAACTATCGCGATCTCACATCCTTTTGCTCCTTACATTTTTATTATTATTATATATATGTATTCAGGGAAGTGATTGCTACACCTACATGCCCTAAGCAACAATACACAAATTATACAATATTGTAATATATCAATTCATATTTAATAGGCGTTATTAGAAATCAAGGAGAGCTTGATCTATTTTAATAATGAATGACATTATAATGTACTAGGCGTTGCCCGCAACTTTTAATGCTTTGATACAGAAAGATAAAAATATTAAAGGCGAGACGTAGAATCGAACCTACAACCTGTCGCGTTTGCAGTTCTACGCTTGTATCCTACGCTACGCTTGTATACCACGACTGCCCTTAAATTTTGAGACGTGAAATGAAAAATCTCGTTTGTTATTACACTTAGTGTTCCCCTAAGTTCCCCTATTACTCTTAGTGGTCCCCTAAACTACCTATATCTAGTAGTAGCTTTCAAAGTCCTGTAGTTTCATTCTCTGTGTTGGCTGTCAGTAACTAAGGAACGAAAAAGTTTTATACACAAATAAATAGACGAATAACTTAATGCATAGTAATGATGGTCTTGTTAGACTGTTGAACAAGGCCGTGAGAGAAGTGAAGAGGCCAATGTGGCGCTGTGACATAATAGTATGACTGTAGAAGGTTGTGGATTAGAAAATTTGGACGTAGCGGGATTTGAACCTGCGTCTCTTTTCAAACCGTCCAAAATTTTGTTATATCTTAAAAATATGTTAAAATTCTCTATAGCATCATATCCATTTTTATGGTGTACTTAGACAAAATATTATGTTTCCTTAATAATAAATAACGGGACTAGTAAGAACATTAAGCGCGGCGTTAAGTTCCGCCACTCAACACGCAATATCTCGAAAGTGGATGGTGCTTGGTCTTAACATTATATGCCCTGTGCCTGCTGCTGCCTACTTATATATACGGGATAGAGCGTGATGCTGAAATAATGACAGTAACTCTACCAACATCGCAAATATGCAATAAAAAAATAAGTTAATCTGATTTCGTAATTACTTATTTTGTTAGGAAAATATTTTTTATGCGTGCTATACGCTTAAATCGAATCTCACTTATTAAGTCGAAACAGACCACGTGCAAAAGCTAATTAAAAAATATTATTATTTAATTTAAAATTAGTAACTAAAATGACTATATTAGTTACTTAACCTACTGTTTTTAAATATTAATCTAAAACATTCTGCCTAATTAATTACATTTTACTCAAAATAAATAAATCTGATTAAAATAAATATAATTAAAATCCATATCAAATTTCAATATTAAAAAAATATATCACCAAAAAACATCAAACGTCACCTGTCAACACAAAACAAAATACACTTATGTCAAACAAAAGAAGTTAAAAAATCAAGCTTTAACTAACCAGAACTCTCATTGTGATGTCGCGAAGGATACTGATTGCTCTCATCTCGCATACCGTTTTTATATTCTGTCCTATAATATAAGCTGAATACTGGATTTCTTTACACCTTTTATTATTTATTATTAAAAAAAAAGGTAAAACGTCAACGTCATCGACAAAGGCGGGATGGATGCAGGAAGCGCGATTTTTCAATTGATGCCATATAGAGAGGTGTCAATGTAAAGTGGTGTAACGTGTTGTCTTTTAAATATTTGATGTGAATCGCTTTTTATCTGTTTCTTTTTTTTTTAACTCACGCTGTATCCCGCTTATAGCAGGGTATATAAAAGTAACTTAGTGTTAAGACACTCCGTTCCTCACTTTCCGCCAAATCTTCGAGACATTGCGTGTTGATTGGCGGAACTCAATGTCATTCTTTATCTTGAGACTAGAGCAAAGAAATTAAAAGTTTTAAATGATTCATTTTCCTGGATGGGAATCGGACCCACGACTGCCGGATTGATAGTCAAACGCATCACCACTGCCGCCTCTGTCTTTCATTCATTCTCTGTCTTTCGTTCATTCTACACGAAAAAATGTCACGACTTTCTATATTATTCTTTTTATTACTATTTTTTTATCACTAATGTACATTAAATATTTATAAACATTCTGTCCATTGAAATTTGGTCTCAGTTTCATCTCATTGATACCTTTACCAATACTTATTTTATTTAAAATAATATCCAAATATCGTATTTCATAATGTCCTTATTTAGAAGTTAGACTACTTTGGTTACCGACCGACTGCCTGATTTGATTGTGGTTTCGGTTGCGTCACGCCGGCGCCATTAAACAAGTTTTAGTACTCGAATTCATATGTAATTAATATATTATTATTAAATATTTTTAATAGATAAGGAGTTTTGCATCGTCGTTCTAAACCAAATTATCATTTCCTGAAATGTTATTCTGCACTTACTTGTAGTTTTTAGACAATCTATTCTCTGTTTTCCACAAGAATTCAATATATTGCGTGTTGGGCGACGGAATTTGATTTGACATCAAGCTTTTTATTTACCAATGTGAAAAAATAAAATAATTTTAACGTAATCATTCCCTGAAATATTAATTTTAATTAATATTTTTATTTCTTTGTTTTGGGATCGAGGCAAAATGCGGCGTTGAATTCTACCACTCAACATACAATGCCTCCAGAATTCGGCGGAAAGTGGAGATCGGAGTTCTTAACTCTACGTTCCATCTACTTCCCCTACCACATGCGAAAAACACAGTATAAGCTAAAAAAAATGAAATATCTTTATTGGAAAGTAGTAATTGGAAGTTCGTACCTTTGTCCGTTTGGACTATTCTATGTACATATTTATTATATTGTACAGGTAAACATCGTTTTGAATTGCCACTTATTAGTGAAAACCGTATTAAAATCCGGTACATTATATTGAAGATCTATCTAAATTGGTGGAAATCGGTTATTTTTTACACTATGTAAAGAAAATAATAAAGAAAGATAGTTTATTTTTCTTTAGAGTAATAGTAAGACTTCTAGTTGTTAGATAAAATATTGGGCTCCGTTGTCCACAAATATGGTCTGAGTAGACAGAAAGTGTGGACCCAGTCGCGGTTTCGCCCGCTTAAACTACTCAATTATTTACGTTATACACTGAACTATGTTCGTGTCTTAATATATGATATATATTTGCAAAGTACTTAAGATTTCTATTAAGTAAATTATTAAAAACTTAAGTTACATTTCCGTGCTTTCCGTTTGTCAAATCGTTTGAAGCTAAGACGACTGTTGTAAATTACTGTCAATAATAAGCAAATAATATATAATATAATAATAATATTATAATTATAAATATTGATATAAGCTATCCTATCTTTCAAGTTGGATCAAACTGGCCTGTTATATTTTCCGTCGAAAAAATAACTGTAAACTAAAATACAGAACCCTCCACAGCAGAATACGGTAAATCACTCACATAAAAAACAATTTCCCTACTTTTATTGTACAGATAATGAAATAGCCTCATTCAGTATTATTAATGTTATTAACATTTATAGTTATTACTTAAAATATGGACGGACAACACGTAAGTACACATATATGTATCGGTATATACTTAATATGATAAAACAGTGAAGAGTTTGTTTGGTTGATCGCCATATTAACATGAAATACTGGTCGATTTTTTTTTAGCTTTACGCTGTATCCCACACATATATTATATAAAACACTCCGTTTCCATTACACTGAAGCGTCATCATTGCGTGTTGAGTGGCGGCGTTCAACGCTGCCCTTTGCCTCGATACCAGAGCGAGGGAATGAAATGATTAAATATGTCACACCTCCAAGTGGGAATCGAACCCACAATCTATCGGGGTTACGGTCGCACGCTTATGCCCATGCTTTTTATGTTGTTTTCCATCTATAAGCTATTAATCGGTTTAATGTCACCCACTGTGCTTTGGACATAAGTTACTTCGGGCACTTAAAATGTGTCATGTGTCATATCACACACAACTATTCTATTTTCATTTGATCACAAAAGCGAAGTCACATGTAAAGACTAGTGTTTATATTAAGTATGTATGTACGTATGTACAAGTAGGTACATGGTCTAAATGTCATCGTGTGGACTTTTTTAGCGATATAGATTTTGAATGTCATCAGGATTCCTTGCATACTTGCTACATTCACATTTCGATTAGTCAGATAACACTTTTGATACTGTCCGTTATTGCTTTTCGTGTTTTTTTTCCTCTTTTCTTTTTTTATAGTAGATTATTGTTTTTGTATTAAATTTTATAAAAAATGGTTAGAATTTAATAAAAATAACAGATCTGTAGGCTTTTGAAGTTTTCATTTTATTTTATGGTAATTATATTTCTTCGACATTTAGCAAGTTCGATCAAGGAAACGTAACATATCTCTAGCTTGATCTCTTGATATTGTAGAATAGTAGAATTGTGGAACCCAAAGACACTGTGTTTATTTAAAAATTTTAATATGTTTTCTTTAGCTTTATGCTGTAATACATATGTAGCGGGATGGGCAGAATGTACCTAATATTAAGACACTCTGTCGACTGTTTCCCACTTACCGCCTAATCGGTTCGAGACATTGCATGTTGAGTGACTCGACGTCGCGCTTTGTCTTGGTACCAAAACAAATGAATATAATTCATTGCCACGGGCGGGAATCAAACCCGCAATCATCACGTTTACAGTCGCACACGGTGGCCCCACTTTCCGTCGTACTCGTATTATTGGAAGCATTGCGTGATGAAGCAAGCAGAGTGAAGAAATGGAAATATAAATTTAAATAAATATTTCCTTTTCTCGAGTGGAGATCGAACCCACAACCGTCGCATTACATTCCCACCCTTGTGCTCCTGATAATAAAAATATAAAACAATAAAAGAGAATTCATGTAAAATAATTATTAATGAACATTTCCAAATACAGACAGAACTAGTAAACTTTTAAATCGGCAATAAACACTCATTGCCTCGTAAAGAATTGAACGAAACAAAAGAAAATATAAATAAAAAATCTATGAGACGACTGTGTACTGCGCAGGATTCTCAATTAAGAAAAAACCTTTTAGTTTATTATTATGTGAATATAAGATGTATTTAGGACCTCGTATAGAGCTGAAGTTGATTTTATATAGAATATATATAGTTTTATTTTAGTATATTATATATAAATAATAATATAGGGACGTAAAAGCGAAGCGAAGTATGTAGTGTTGTCCTGTTTTGTCCTTATCCTTGATTAGTAGTATTAAAGAGGGTAATTTAAGAAGTAAAATGGAAAGGCACGATATTATTTTCTAGGTCGTGGTTTTGGTAACCAGGACGTACAAAATACAACTTTGTTAGATAAATAATTATAAAATAAATAATTAGATATATATATATATATAATCTTTTAAAGTTTTCCTGCTAAAGTAAAAAAATAAATCTAAATTTTATAAATTTTAGCCGTGTGGTCCCGGCTTAGAATAGGATCACCCTGGTACTGTCGGTGTCGTAAGAGGCGACTAAAGTACGTGTGGTAGAGTCACGTCGCCAGTAATGGCAACACGCATGGGCAGACTCGACCGGATTTAATACCACCCCCGACATTTAAAACCGGCGTGAAGTAGTGGCCCTTGCCACTGCGTTTCGCATTAGGTAATGTCGGGCCCCGGTGCCCTTCATCTTCACCTTAAAGGCTGGCAACGCACCTGTGGCTCCTCTGGTGTTGCATGGGGTCGTGGGCGGCGGTGATCACTTACCATCAGGTGACCCGAACGCTCGTTTGCCTTGTCCTCTCCCATAAAAAAAAAAATCATCCGTTGAGGCCATGATACAGTTTAGATACACAAGGGTGTGAGTTTAATGCGAGGGTTGTGGGTTCGATCTCGACTCGAGGGAATGAATTATTATTTCTTAATATGTTTATTTTTGCGCTCTGGCATCAAGGTGAAATCCCGGCGTTGAGTTCCGCCATTCAACACGCAATTCCTCAAAAAATTAGAAATGTGTGAAGGTGATTTTAAAGTACATATTGCAATATTACTATATTTTGAAAAATCGATCAATTTTTCAAAATTGAACATCATAACTCCCTGGTCAATATTTTTTTAATTCCCTGGCCTCAGGAAATTTAAGACGGCGTTGAATTTCACCTTCCATCACACAAAGTACCGAAAGATAAACATAGCGTCTCAACAGTAAATGCAGGATACAGCGTAAAGAAATAACGGCTTGTAGCGCATCGCTACGGTCGATGACTTTTGAACTCTTCAAGAGCAAAGATAGTGAATCTGGTTTTATTTCCTACTTTGTATTGTTTTTTTATACAAATTGCCGTAAATAATATGCAGTAAATAATGGTAATAATATAACTTTAAGCTGTCGTCATAATGGAGGTTCACGGCGTCCGTCTGTGATCGAGACTGTTATGGATTCGATTCGTGCTCGGTCGAATAAATTATTTATATTTCATAGCTCTAGTGAGAAGACAAAACGGGCGAATTTCAGGAGATCTTCCCGTAGTGGTGCTGCGCTCGCGCTTATAAATTCGGACCTTAGTGACGGAAAACTTTTTTCTATAGAGATTTTTTTATACAAAACATGATAACTCTACGGACTTATTTTCAATTACATTATTACTTTTATTTTATTTCTTTACGTTTTATTTTCATTCAAACCGTAATTCATTTATAATTGTTACTAAAGACGTCGAGGAGATGAGTCAACACGGTGAATGGACTTGAGAGTTCAAGATCATATAAAGTGAATCTGGTGTCGATTTTACGAGATATATAGCGGTGCAGTCGGACAGTGTGTCTTACTCTACTGGCAATGTTTTTGGGTTCAATTCCCACTCGGGAAGTGAATTTAATGTTTTCATTTTCTCGCTCTGGTAACAAGGCAAACCGCGGCGTTTAGTTATGCCATCCAACACGCAATGCCTCTAGAACTCCATGGTGCATGGAAAAAAATGTATTAACATTAGATTTCGCGTACCTATTTAGCTAAATGCAGGGTACAGCGTGAAGGCGATGGTTAAAGATTCGATTTCGAGGAATGATTATACATTTATTATTTAGCTTTATGGTTTTTTTCTGTAGCCGCGGTTGTATTTAGCTTAAGCAGAGAGATCTCTAAGTAGAGATCGAATCAACAACCATCTTGTTAACAGTGCAGCAATTATTTTATTTTCACTTTACTATTTTATTTTCATTATCACTAACGGCCGATTTGATAACGTGTCAAGTAACGTCTCGATGTTGTACGCCTGATGTATCAAAACAGGATATTAAGTTTCCAATGGAGTGTCTTAACACTAGGTTTTTATATGTAAGATAAATAATTGATGATTATAATATAATAATTGATAATACTTAAGCACGAGTAAAAAATACAGAGCTTTTTACATGATTGTGAATATTGCTATCGGAATTCGATTAGGCGAATGAAGTTCACAGTTTAAAATATCAACTTATATTTTTTTTAAATTGCATGCGACTGTGAATGTGGCTTTCCGTTGTCTTTGCTCTGGTAAGGGAATAAGGCGCGGCATTGACGAACACAATTTAGACACCTTTAGAATTCGGCAAAGAAAAAACAGTAGTATCTTAGAAGAAACCGAGTATCTTTACATTAAGTTCCCAGGTTCTCTCTGCCTATCCTGCTGTATTAAATAAAGCGTGAATATAATAAAATATTAGGGCACGCAAACGGGATTAGCCTTGCGACGCATTAAGTTCAGAGTGAAAGACCGATATTTATATCAATTATCTCAAAAACTACAATCACGATTTGGCTGATTTTCACTTCAGGATTAATTTACGTCAACTTGTTGATGTTTGCGAAATTTCATAGATGTCGCTCGAAAATAGAAAGAGGAGTGTATTAACAAGAAAGTTCGAAATTCGAGTAGTAAATTAATAAAAACTTATATAGGTGTATAGGTATTCATTCATTTAAATTTTAGTAGTTTTTCAAAGATTGTTTTTCTTCAGGATTAAAATCTGAAATCATATTTCTTTAACAGCCACGTGCTGCGACAGTTTCACAATAAAATTGTCATTATAACAATTTTTTAGGTCAACCATTTAAGAAACTTTCGTGTTACTTTTATTTCTTTATTTTTTTTTCATTTATTTTATTTTTAATAAACTGTTTATAAAATGTTTATATCTTACTTTTGATTGGCAAATGTTGGAAAAATAAAAAGAAAATTTGTATTATCATTTTGATTGAATCATAATAGTATTTATAAATCGCTTTCAAAGTTTTAGTTATCGGTCGGCATGTCCACAATCCTAATTAACTTATGACGTTATTTCAACTTTCATACCTTATTGAAATTGCTATGATAAAAATTAATTAAATTAAATTATTTGATATTCAAAAGACATAAACACGTAACTTCTTATTTTGAATTAAATTATTTGTCTTTGCTTTCGACTGCAACCATGATTATTTAGTTGTCTTTTAATAGATATATAGGAAAGAATCCTATTCCTATTAACAAATGTAATAATCAAATTCTTTCATCATCATCTGTTGATGATAATGATTCATCAGCCTGTTCTCGTCCACTGCTGGACATAGGCCTCTCTAATGGCACGGCCACTGAGACCGAATGGCTTATTTTTCCTATATATTATCTGACTATACTAATAGAGACGAATACAATATTAACAAGAACAAGTATTTGCTTATTTTTATGGTAGGAGCCAACTTATTCAACATACTTCTATTTTTTGGTTATTTTTTTTAACTGAGTGACATTTTTTGGATTCACGCCCTATACTTCAAATTCTTAATATTTTCCACATGGTTTTGAATCCGCATTTAGGCCTCACTGGTCACAAAATTATTACTGTAAACATTGTAGATTTATTTCTCACTTGGGAAATTTATTTTCATTTCCCTGCTCTGGTAACACGACAAAACGTGGTATTAAGTTCCGCCATTCGACACACATTCTCGAAAATTGGACGGTTTGTAGGGAAGGGAGTGTATCGACACTACGTTCCCTAGGCTTCTATATGCGAATGTACCTCGTAGAACTAAAGAAAAGAAATATTTCAGACACCTGTTCGTATATTATTATTACAAAATATTAAACACGCAATAAGATTAATCGTCCCAACATAATGATGGTTATCTGACGTTTGCGTGTGTCCGTATGCGCCATATTTTACTGTAATTTAACTAACTTAACAAAAAAGTCAGTTAATATGTAAGCTCATAAGAAAGTATTAGGTAACTTTCAATTGAGGAGTATAAATCTAATGATTGGATTTATAATTGTAGGTCATAAGTTGAATTTCACATAAGGTAAATTGTTTTTTGGTATATTACATGGTGGAACTGAACGCCGCGCTCTGTTTTACACTGTACATATATAAAATTCATCGGTTAATGAGCGAATGATAGACAAATCCAGCCTAAATTACCACACGTGTGTGTGTTTCAGCCGTGTGGTCCCGGCTTAGAATAGGATCACCCTGGTACTGTCGGTGTCGTAAGAGGCGACTAAAGTACGTGTGGTAGAGTCACGTCGCCAGTAATGGCAACACGCATGGGCAGATTATCCCGCACATAGTAGAGTAGGTGGAGTGTATCTAGTGTTACGGTACTCCTCTTTCATACACATAACGTTGAATTCTCCAGGCATTAAGCGTTCAGTGGAGGAACTCTACACCGCAGACCAATAGGTTAAAGGCATTGTAACCTTGAAGTAAATATAAATCATGACTTGTAATTATTAAACTTTTGTCACTGAACAAAAAATACACACTTCTTAAAGTTAAAATTGTAACAGTCATTTTTTTTCTTTTCAAATCATATTGTATTCTGCGATTTTTCTTACAACGAATTTTGTCAATTTCAAGGTTCTATTGTACTTCCGGATTTCATTTTTTTTTCACCGGTGTATGCAAAAGGAACCCAAAGTTACTCCCTAACCTGCGATCCGTCGAATTTTCGAGACACTTTTTCTCACTTCAACATTTATTTTTAGGGTTCCCTACCCAAATGGTAAAACAGGTCCCTATTAAGACTCCGCTGTCCACTTGTCAGCTGGCTGTTTCTCGTGATGAGATTTGAAGTTGAAAATTTCAAAGATCATGTATTCCTATTGTCGTTATAACAACAAATTCTATGATCGGTTACTATGCTCACCTAATTTATAATAATACGAGTTAAATTAATATGATAATTAATATGTTAGTTAAATTAAATGTATATTATAATAACTAAATTTGTTTATTGTCTTATAACTTAAGCACATATTATACCTACAAGGAAATAATAGTTTAAGTTAAAATATTAGATTAGCTTTTGTGGTTCTCTTATTATGAGGTAATGAAACAATCACTCAATTATATGTGACCTACTAGTGAATTAGCACTTATAGAAAATATTAAAGCATTTATCTTCACGCTGTACCTATATCCTGTATATTACAGATTAAGCAGAGGGAACCCCGGGAATACATACTAGTTTCCAACTTTCTGCCCAATTTCCGAGCCATTTCCCGGAACTCAATGCATCGAGGAAATGAAAATAATTCACAAATGTATTAGATTCAATTGTTTCTGTTAAAAAAAAATCAGTCAGTTTGTCAGTCAGTCTGTCAGTCAACTAAGCTTTTTGAAGGTTAAATTATAAAATGCACACACAGTTCAAAATGTCAACCCGACATTACCAACAGTTCGTTGTGACATTTTAATAGTCTGGGAACTAGAACGTCGTGTGAGTATTTAGCTTATATTTAATTATTATACACAATTATTATGCAAGTGGCTATCTATTACTTTTTTGAACCTAGAAAAAATAAAACAACAGTAAATTATAAGTTAATTCGTTTATTCACACATCCTCGCCTCCTGTCTGTACAATTTTCATTTTATACAATTAAATATACATTCCGAACATGAGTATTAAGATTTTTTGGCTTTACACCTATCACAGTTTACCATCCGTGCGCGAGACCGTGTCCGTGAGCGAGACCGCCATAGGCGAGGGCGCCATGGCTGGCGTACGCGACGGGGGCGTGCACGAGGGGAGCGGGGTGCACCTGCGACAGGGAGGAGGAGGCTACGGAATGGCTACCGGCGAGGGCAACACCGTGTCCGACCAGACCGTGTCCTGCGAGACCGTGTCCGGCGAGACCGTGTCCGGCGATGAGTGGGGCGGCGAGACCGTGACCGGCTACGAGGGGGGCGGCGAGTCCGTGACCGGCGAGACCGTGACCGGCGTAGGCGACGGGGGCGACGTGTCCGGCCAACTGGCGAGCTACCACGGGGGCGACACCAGCAGCAGCACCGTCAACGGCAGCTTTATGGGACTGGGCAGCGTCAACCGCTTGCCAGGCATGATCTTCAGCAGCGTTCACAGCTTGACCCTGGAGCTCGGCAGCCTGGTCGTGGTATTCGCGTGCGGCGTCGACAGCGGCGCGTGCGTGGTCGGAGGCCTCGACGTGAGCGTCGATGGCGGCACCGTGGAGATCACCTGGAGGGATGGTGGGGACGACGGCGGCGTGACCGACGGCGAGGGGCGCAGCGTGGGCGACAGCCAAGGGAGCTACGGCCAGATGTGCGCCATGGCCTAAAGCCAGGCCGTGACCATGTCCCAGCAGCCCGGAGGCGTAGGGACCAGCCAGCAGAGCGCCGGATGGCGCAGCTGCGGCGCAGGCGAGGAAAGCGGCGGCAACAATCTGCGAAAATAAATCCACATTATCGACAATCCGATTTGGCACATCACTAGACAAAGCACCACACTAGTTACATTACACAACTGACCAGAACTCTCATCGTGCACTTCTGTTGTAGACTGCTCGAAGGCTACTGATTGCTCTGATTCCGTCGCCGCCCGTTTTTATACTAGCTGGCCGCGTGGTGTGAAACGGAACGCTTGAAAAAAGTAAGTGGCCGACCTCAAGGGCGGGAAGGGTGCAGGAAGCGCGGGTCATTTTGACTTATACGTGTTCAAATTTAGATTTTAGCCTCAGGCGTTGTGTCCGAAGACGTTTTTAATGACGCGGACGTCGGCCCGAACCTGTTCATCCAAGGGTGGCGCAATATATCCCGATTGCACTGTAATCAAACTACCGTTAGATATTGCGTAACCGCACATCAACCAAGAGGCGCTGGGTTCATGAATGTATAATTTTCGCTATAGAGAATCAATCTGCATTCATTAATGTGATTCTCCTCGTCCGATGGGAAGTATAAAACTTGTGTTATTGAAGCCAAGTTAATAATTACGTCCTGTGACCTGAATTCTACGTAATGATTCGTTGAAAGGTTATTATATGTTTATATAGTAAAAAAAGATTATATATTGTTTATATAGAATGTATTAAATAGTTCATTTAAAGAAATATAGTGTCACATCACTCTGTTCTTCACCTTCTGGTTGTTTGAGTAGTAAAAAAAACAAAAGTGCGGCGTTTAACAATACTGAGGCGATTATTATTATCAAATGTTTCAAATTCTGATAAACTGAAATCGAAACTACGACTACCTACGCTTCATAACTGTGCTATGACGGCGTCAAACGCAATTTTCTTAATTTGTACAAAAATCAGTTTCTTAATCTTTTTTGTCAAAACGCATCATCGACTTCGTCTTCTTCTTCTAATTTCCAAAGTTGATAAGAACTCAAAAACCAAATGTACAAATTTCACTGTACGTTAAGATATAAATAAATTATCTTGTTGGCTTCTATTTGTTAGTTTAAAAATACTTAACACTTCGTTCATTAAGTTAATTGTGTAGAAAAAGGAAATCCAAATACATGAACTCTCTTAGGAATTACATACCTAGAGATACATAATAAAATACAGACGGACAATAACGAAGCGGGTAGGAATCGAATTCACAACCACCGCTATGATCTGGCAGTAAAGGAAAAATCTTGTATAAAATTTTTCCTAGTAAAAGGCTGTTGTTTCCTCATTTTAGCCTAAAACTCAAAAGGTTTTATCCCTTTCATTCCACAGCTGCAGCATAACAGGTTAAATAACCTAAATATTCTGTTTAACAATGAAGCCAAAAAGGGACTAACTTGAAAATTTCTTACTTTTAATAAATATTCATAGTGTATATTTTGGTAGTTTGCAAGAAGAAAAAATAATATGAAATTTGTTTATTATGTCTTAATAATATATCGTTTCCAAATTCACTTTTATACTTTAGTATGAAAAGTGAATTTTGAATGTTATTTTTTTGTTTGATTTAATTATTTGTTACAATTAACTTGGGCCTCTTTATATTTATATTTCATTATAATGTTACAACATCAAGTATTTGAGACTGGGCGTAGGTCTGTTGGCCAGGTCTCCGGAAATCTAGTTTCAACAATTACTAAACTAGACCTAAGACATGAGTCTATATCGAATATCTGCGTAATAACAACTTGAAATGTTGTAGATTACTTTGGAAGTGTTATATGCGCATATTTTTAGTCGATCTTTATTTTTTACATTGTGTGTGATTGTTTGTAAATCTTCTTTTTCTTGGTGAGACAAAGGAAATTTAGTGTTAGTACACTGTGTTTTTCGCTTTTCATTCATTAAGAAACAACATAGTTATAAGTGAACGCATTCGTGAAGCGTCTGAATGTAAACGCAGGGGTTGTGGATTCGATTGCCACTCGAGTTTATTATTAGTAGAACACTAATGTTAACAAGATGTTATATACAATACTTCAACAGAGCTAAATAATAAAGCTCTACACTTAAACTCATCACTCTGTCTTGATGCTTTAATATTCTACTGAATTAAAGCTGTTCTATAGAATTTGGAATTCAATAGAACAACCTGCGCCACCTAATAAATCATAATATTTTACTTAAACTGATTTTTATTTCTTAATGTTTAATTGGAAACTGGTTGAAAAAAAATATCTAAAACAAGCGTATTCCTTTTTTATTGAAAAAAAAAAGGAACAAACTGGCCGAATTACCACTACATAATAAGTAGCAATTGGTTTCCTTCACCCATATCTCCAATATCATAGGAGTTAAAGCTGCGTTGCCGGCAGTTAAGGTGAAGGTTTCTCAAATTATACGACTCTTAAATGGTAGCATATTTCCAGAAGTAGGAAAACAGCACTGGCTTCCGATAAATCGTTTTTACACAATTTCTTTTTCCCTAACCCTAACAATGAGGATGCTATGAGAGCTACCCTTACCCTTAGTTGGTTCCTACTACAAAAACTGGAACATCGAAGAATAGAGTTATGCAACTCTATTCTCGTTTATTTCAAAAAAGAATATCAAAAGTAAAGATGAATTCATTTTATATCACTTCTAGTAAGCTTACATTTCTCCATGTAACACTATATCTAACGCAATAATTTCAACACATGGGATAAACGACTCTAATTTAATAGTAGTTTGGCCTAATATTGCGTAAATTTCAAACAATGAGTGATACATTAGACCTAAACATGGATATTAATATTGTAAATTCGACCTTAAAATTTAAGCGACAAAGGTAATTTTTATTTGTAGGCATTTGATCTATTTTAGGTTATCACAACATCTACATAATAATATACCTTATTTTAGTTAAAAATAAGGTATATATTTCAACAGAAAACAAAGGTAGGGTCAATATAAACCAAAGAAACGTGACCCGTAATGTATGAGCTGTATGTATGTTTGTTTGTACGTCACGAATTTATTGCGACATTTCTATTAAAGCGATAGCTTCGTTTTCGGCTTTTATTTGTTATACACGATGCAAATTCTGTTTCTAAGTTACTTGATGAGTTTGATTAAAAAAGAGTGTGTAGACCAAATAATGTTCAGACTCTCCGTTCTCTTCTATCAGTCCTAATGAAACACCTTGTCTAAAAGAAGATAATATTTCGACGAATAGCATTCAGAACTCACAGCATATAGTCCCACTGTGTCAATAAACTTAAGGCAACAAAGGGACTTTATAATTAATTTATATTTGACATTATTGTCATTTCCAATTCCATATCGAAATAAATAAGTTCAAGCAATATCCTGCATATAGCAGGGTAGGCAGGGTAACCTAGTTTTTGAACTCTCCGTCGCACCGATCAATTTTTGAGACATTGCTTATAAGCTTTTAATTTTATATGTCCAATAAATAAAGTTAGATAATTACTTTTTCACTTGGTATTTAAAAAGATGCGTTATATTTTCTTAATAATATTTATATTTTCTTAATAATATATAATTTTATATTCAATATGTATATTGGTTTTTTTAAATAAATGAATATAAAACTGTTCTGTTGAAAAAACGGCTTTTCTTGGCAAGATATTCAACGAATGATCCTTTCAATATACAATGGTAACTGTCCTGTATATTTCTTAGCAAATCAAAACCATTCGTAAAAACAACAGTAAAACTAATATATAATTTTTTTTTTGAATTCTTTCAAAATGGCAACCTTACATTTACAGCCTTGACCTAACAATTTTTAACGACTCCGCCGTAAAGTTACCACGGTTGATTATCTATTTAGTTAGTTATACGTATAATGTACTATTTATTACATGTTATTTTGACATAAGTTTGTTTGTACATGGAAATTTTCTTACTTTCGATTGATATAAGGTACTCTATCTGCAGTTTGCATTCTAAGTGGCGGATATCAGCGTCCCGTTTTGCGCCCTAGCCCAAAAAAACGAAAATAATTTTTTCCTCCGATTGGATATCGAACTGGCAACCGTCACCTTTACAATCAGACGTCGTGCCGCTGCGCCACAAAAGCTTCTGTATGTCGATCTTTATTAGTACGTAAAACGAGGCACACTAAACCAATTTTTTATAAAATATATAACAAAAAATATATTTATCCGTCAATTTTTTAAACTCGGAAGTTTATTAATTATATTTTTGTATAGACATGATCGTGGTATAACTCAAGTTCGATATTACAACGCGTTATTATCTATTTAAGTGTGTTGAAATACACTATGAGGCGTGCATTGGTGTTTTTTGTTTAGATCTTTTGTTTGTTATAATAATATTACTTATTGTTTTATAATATTAAACGTGACATGTGACGCAGTTGAGTTTCGCTTAATGCACCCTAGCCTATAGTTCAGAGTCAGCCTAAAGGAGAAGCGGTATTAGCCTTTTATTTGGTATGGAGTGCAGGAAGGTTCCTTAAAAAGGTTCCCTAGGGCCACTCTTCTATACAAATAGCTTGAACTCAAGCTTATCAGTAAACTTTTAGGTGAACTTTTTGGAAAGTTTTACTTAAGCCGGTCGTGGCACAGTATGATACCGTTTGGGTGGTTGTGGATTGGATTTCCACTAAATTTGCAACAGGTTTCCAGGACAAATCGCAGCATTGACTTCTGCCATTCAATAAATAATACAATACAATACATGAACAGATTTTTCTAAACTAAATTAAATTAATTTCATGGATATTATCAATACCTCTAAACATGCGGCTGTGAGCGCGTTGATATCTTTTATATGGGTGGGAATGTTTTTTTTTATTGTTTACAGCCAAGTTATTGTATTATATTTGCACACTTATTATAAGTTTTTATACTACGCTATATCTAACATGGTAAATTGATTTTTTTGTCACCACTGCAGTTTTTCAGCAACGTTATTTATTAAAAAAAATATATATGATAGAAGTTTTTATTTCATTTTATTATTATATTCATTTTAGGTTGTTTGTTGTTGCATAGCTTTGAACTTTAGACCGTAGGTGGGTATGATATGGGTTCAATGCTTATTAAAAGCACAATAATTAGAATAATAATTAATATGTAAGCCTTTATTGCTAATATTATCAAATATGTAAAAAAGGATTTATTGGTGAACATATTATGTATATATTCATAGTTCTATACAGTATATTATAAAGTTGAAGATTTTTTCGTTGAACGCACTAATATCAGGAGCTACTGGTCCGGATTGAGGTATTATTTTGTGTTGATTCGTCCATTTATTTTGAGGAAGCCATAGTAGCTTACTCCCCTGAGTGGGAATCGAACCCACGATCATTGCCTTTACAGACAGACGCTAGGCGCAGTGGTACGCCATGGCCTTACATACATAATAAAACTAACATATTTATATATTAATTGTTTCAAAGGCAATAGTTCCATGTAAAGTGGTCGAACGTTCGAATTCCGAGTCGTGGCTGGCTGACCTTTCCAGTGTATTATTAGCGGTAACGAAATGTTCTCGCTGTACAGTCGGCTTGTAGCGATGAGCGATAGCGTTTTTATTTTTATAAAATTATTGATTAATTGTATAATTTCTGTTTAAGATGCTATGTTCATTTTAATATTTCAATCTTATTGATATACTGAAGTGTTTTTATCATATATATAACTCACATACAATGTGGTTTGGAGATGCAGCGTTGAATTCCGCCACTTTACATCCAATGCCTTTACAATTTGTGCTTAAAATAGAGAACGAACTATTTTAATATTAGGGTCTATCTGTCTATCCTTCCGGTTTTTGTATTTTAAATGTATCTACCGCATTTTCGAGGTGATGTGAGAAACCCAAGAAACACAATAAAAATGAAATGTAGCTTCACGCTGTTTGAATGTCTTAACAATTGGTTTTCACTTCAACCGGGCTATATGAGGAAAATAGCGTGACGCTCAAAAAAAAGTATAATTCCTCTAATAAATAATATATGTCGATGCCACCGTCTCGAAAAACAGATTTGCTGAAAAGCAACTCAAAAAAAAAACTCAACAAATCGCTAACACTACGGCAGCACCCGTACATTAAAAGCAATTATATTATAAAGTAATGGTTGTGTGCTTTACGCGACGTAACGAATGTTAGATTAGCGAGTCGGGCGGCTAGAATTTTTATTGTTTGCTTTTTTAAAAAAAAAAAATTATTATTATTATATTTGTTATGTTGAGTTCCGACAGTCTACATGCAATATCTGGAATTCGTTCTTGGCATCAAGCTATCCTCCCCGCTATGAAACTTGGAGTACAAAAACAAACTTCTGTCATCGTAAACGCGACGGTTGTGGGTTCGCATCCCATTGGAAATTTTTTTCATTTCATTCTCGCCCTGGTGACAAAGCGGAACGCCACGTTGACTTCCGTATTAAACTAAAATTCAAAATATTCTTTATTGAAACGAACAATTGTAAATTCTTTTGAAATATGCAATGAAAGGAGGGAGAGGAGGGGGGGGACAAAGTGACTTAACGGTGGGTTAAATGCTATATGCAGTATAAAATATGAAGCTAAAAAAAACTAGTTTTTTTTTAATATTTGCCACTTTTACAAAACAATGAACTATCTTGTGTAATTTAATGTGCAAATTTTCGAAACAATGCTCTACATACATAAATGTAATATTCATTCTCAGAAATCTAAATTAAGTAATTAACATAAAAACAAGCTTAGATTTTTTTACATATATTTTAAGTTTTCTGCTGTAACCTACATCTTCTCGTTATTTTCTTAGAACATTAGCACCAGATCTTGATACTTCTACGAAAATTGTTTGTGTGAGTTAAATCCTCGACTAGGGGAAATATTTGTGTGACTAACACAAATATATGTACGGTATCTATGTAACGTCATCATGGTTGGGATTACAACTAATTGTCCACAATAGTTGTCGGTTCTATTCCCACTCGGAGCAAATTGTAATTCATTTCTTTGTTCTGATAAAACAATCCGTTAACCTTCGTCTCGCCTTCTGTATTCCCCGCAGTATGCGAGATACATCGTGAGGCTACTGATAAGATATGTAAGGCTAATGCAGCATAAAGAATATTATAAATTTGTACATACTAGTACAATGTGTGGGATAATCCATTTTTTTATTTGTATACACATGAATAGATAAATCTGCAGAAATTTAATTAATATTAAATACTTATTGTTATTCTGTCTGTGGCAAGCCATTGTTTAATTTCTGTGTATTGAAATAACTCGACCTAATAACCTACCTTTAAATTAAGATTGCACATTATTTGATTTTATCTTGACATCTTACATTAGGTCATCTTGTCACAGTGGGGCATCGTCTAACTGTAATTTGATCAATCTCCGAGGGGATGTTAGTTCTTTTGGAGTTCCATATCTAGTGCTATTACTAAGACTCCGCTGTCTGTCTGTACGTGTGTCACCAGTTTGTATCTCATAACCAGAAACGGTGATAGATAATTGAAATTTTTCACAAATACTAAAAACAGGATAAAACTAATATATACAATAACAGACGCATTTCATCGCATTCTCGCATGTGGCCGGTTTTTTCAATTTTCCGTTCTGGTCAGACACCGTCGACGCCGTGGTAGGCTACGGCATTTAACATCCAATATTGCAAATTTGAGTAGAAAGTGGAGATCGGAGTGTCTGGACACGCAAGAGTCCTGATACGTGAAGTAAAAGACGAAAAATTGTTCTTAATAAACAATTAAATGATTGTTATAATTTCTAACGAAAATCAAAATTAGAACTAAATATTGTAATTATATACTATCTACTTGATTATAATTACAATTAATTGTAATTAAAATTAACAATGTATGTTCTCATTATGACTCTTAACATTTTGAATTGCGCAAACTACGATTAGCTGTTGCTTAAATCAGTGGTTCCGTACCTAGATGTTTGTATTAAATAACATGTTTTTCCACAGTGAATGCAGAAATTATATATTTCTTAATCGACTACGTAAAAAAGGGTTATGTGTTAATTATTCTATACATATATTATGAGACCTGTTTTTTAAGCAATTATATTTTCTCCAGAAGTTCTGTAAAAATTAATACTTCTCCGCTGTGCTATGAAGTTATTAGGCTTGTTTTCTTTTTTTTAACATTTGTGTTTAATTGGGTGTTTTGATTGCTTATGTTTTTATTTTTATTTTGTCTATTTAAACAATCTTTATATGCACATTATTCCAAATAAGGACCCCTAAATTATAGCATAGAGTTATCTAATCTATCGCTCACATTGAAATTTTGTATCTTTTTCGTAACCTTGCTTTGTAGACAGCAATGACTTGTTGTGAAATAATGCTTATGTCTGTCTACTGCTTGCTTCAATTCTTAAGGATTTTTACCGAGACAAAGGTCGGCGTTAAGTTCCACCACTCAATACGCAATGTCTCTAGAATTCGATGTAAAGTCGGGAAGTCGAAGTGTTTAATGGGGACTCCTGCCTACGTATATAGTGTGAGGATAAAAAAGATGAGAATTGAAGACAAAGGATACGGGGACTTGGGACTTATAATAGAATATGTCTTTACCTAATGGTTGCAAGTTCTAATCCTACTCGGGGTGATAACGGGGTGTAAATGTTGAAAATGTTAATGTTATCTTATTTTGGTAAATTATGAAATTCTGAAAAATAAAAGGAGCAATGATTAGAAAAAGAAATTAAAAAGTCGAGGAAAATCGAAATTCTTTTAAGTTCGCCGCACTGGGGTAAACATACCAAAGCGTTTTAGCTCCATTGTCGAACTAGATATACATCGCCACGCCTCGTTGCTTAAGCCGTATGCCATTCACAGATAAGAAACGATTTAATTCATTAGCGATAGCGGTTTATTATATACTCCGCTTGGATATATCGCCCGCAATTGAGGTGCTAACGTTTTGGACATCAAAAAAAAAAAATATTAATCTACACGTACAAATAAAACATTTACATGGTAACAAAGTACACAAAACATTAAAATATTTGTCTGTTTGTCTTTCTATTTGTCCGGGGCAATAACCGGAACTTTTAAACCAATTTATATGAGACTTTTCCTGGAAGATAGCGGAAGTTGTGTGAATTTTATGTGAGAAAACTAACTGTTTATCTAATGCCCATATACATATAAAATAATTCAACATTTTTCTTCCTTTTTCCGAGCAAAAGCTAATAAGTTCCCAAAAGTACGCAAAGCCAAAGTGTCAAGCCTTTCACATATCTTTGGATCCCCAATAACTCGAAAAGCTCTACGTCATATGCGATCAAATGGTTCAAGCTGATACTGGGGTGGAAAAAATATAGTAAATATTCCCGAGGGACGCCTCAACTGAAGACACAAGTTTATTTCTTTCTTCTTTTAACTAACAAAATGTCAATATATTTAAAATTGCTATTACATTGATTTATGTATATGCCTGAGTCATTTAATGATAATGATAAATCAATTAATCAATCTCGTATACGCGTGGGAAAACGTTTATGCTAATATAACCACATGTATGTAAATGTCAAGATGTCTTTATCGAGAGTTTTGCATATAAACTAGACTGATTGTTTATGTGAATAGAACAGTTATTCACTTTTTAGTTGCTGACTAGACATGATGGTTGTGGGTTCGATTCCCACTCGAGGGTATCGTTTTGACTTTTTGTAATAAGTCAAAGCGCGGCGTTGAGTTCCGCCTATTACCTAACATACAATGTCTTGAAAATTGGATGTTATGTGGAGATCACAGTGCATTAACACTAGGTTCCCTCTACCTACCCTGTTATCAGGTGAGATACATTGTGGGGCGAAAAAATATTATAAATGGTAGGCCGATACGTTTTCTAAACTAATATAATTTGACCTTTGAAATAATTAAACAATCCGCTTCATTGATACATCGTGAAGATATCTTCATTGTTTTTATTCTGCCTTCATATTATATTATACGGGCCACGTCATGTCTAGGCATTCTCTTGTGCAAATGGTCTAACTTATAAGCGTTTTACATATTAAAGATTTAGTATTTATAATTCCAGAATACTCCCATATATTTTAATCCATGGTAAATAAAGTAAAAAGAACTCAAAAATGAAAAAGTAAAAAATTACTTTATTTTCCATTACATGTTATGTGTATATCTTTGTACTTACAACGTTCACAGATATTTGGCTGTCCTAGCAAACAAAATTACAACATTCCTAAACACAACCAAAAAGATTAGTTTTGTTCTTAATTAATGAGCCAGTAGTTCGTAAAATCGGTGGTTGTGGGTTCGATCCCCATTGAAGTATTTTAATTTTATTTTAAATTTTAATTAAATATTTTAATTGATTATGGATAAAAAAAAACATTAACCATAGTCAATTCAAATATTTTAATTAAATTTTCCTTCACTTAATGTTTTTTTTTTACTAAAAACCGCTTCCGCGTGTAACCGGAATCGCGTTTCACTACCGCACCGCGCCACGGTCACTGGATCATGATACATTCTCGTAAGTTCACATAGTGCGACCTCACTAGGGGCAAAAATAAATACTAATAATACTACCGTATCTTTGTCTCTGTTTTCGTGAAGAAATATTAATTAGTTTATAACATTATTAAAGTGTTATTCCATGTTGAGCAAAACAAAACTTTTTAGAAAAAGTATAAATTTTAACCAAGCGAAATTCGAACTCGCGCTTTATGCTTTATGCTTACTCTTGCTCTACTCCCCAAGCCGCATCGACTTCTCCGCTTCGTCGTTTACAAATTTATTACTTCTTTACCTATTTTATGACTATTTTGAGACGCCACGCTATTTATTTAAATAGACTAGGAAATAATGGTTTAAATTATAATTATAGAAACGTTATTGTGAAGTTAATTCATAAATGTATACTAAGTGATGCGACTTGTGTGCAATTGTAAATGCGATAGTTTGTGTATAATATTAAATATATTGATTTCTTCGCTCTGTTATTGGGCGAAACGCGGCGTTGAATTCTGTTACTCAACACGTCACGCCTGAAGGCATCACATGTTCCCTGTGCCTACCCTGCTGTGTTCGAGCGCGTGTCGAGAACCTGGAAAAAAATATTATAAAGGTGAAGAGTTTATTTGGTTAAACGCGCTATATGATTCGCATTAAAACCGCTATATTTATGAGTTGATCGCCTCTCGGGACAGTGAAACATTCAGATTTTCCTATCGTCGTAAAATAAAGTACAGTATTAAGCTCCGCTACTCAAAATAGTGTCTAATGAGCAAGTGCTATAAAATGTAGAACAAAGTGATTCATAAGGATCTTAGAAACTTTTTAAAAAGAGAAGGTTACCTAAAGTATTTTAACTTTTACTTTTAACATTTCGAAGTTATGAGAACAATAAAATAACGATTGTAGAATATAAAACAACTGCATTGCGTAATTGACCTCTCTACAGCCTTAACGCCTTATATAAGTAGGTATTTGCTATTTGTTCAATTGTAACGAGGTTGTTTGTCATGAATTATAATTAATAGGTGTTATGAGTTCGAATCCAAGTTAGGGTCATTAGAATGGTGTGTCGAACGACTAACTGGTAGTTAATTAAAATATTTAAAAAATATATAATTAATTGAGGCGAGGTCGCTATGGAGTAGTGTCACGCCATTTGACTACAAACAGTGACACTTGTGAGAGTAATATATTTTTATTTTCTCGCTCTGGTAAAAAGACAGAGCTCGGCGTTGATTTCCGCCATCACGCAATGTCTCCACAATTGGGCGGAATTTCGAACGTCGTAAGTGTACACTAGGTACCATCTGCTTACTCTGCAACATGCGGGATACGACGTGAAACCAAAAAAAAAAACCAAGCTTTTCTTATAGTTGCGTATATAATTTAACTGAAATAATATATTATTTCTAAACCTTCTATTTTATTATAATATAATCGAGGCCACAATCAAATGTAAAAAGCTTAAAGCTCTTATCAAGATTACTTCACAATTTTAAGATAAAAGGAATTTGTAGGATTCCGCATAATATTCATGAAATAAATGTAATGTGGTAATGTGATGTGAGCCGACAGCACAACATATGACTGTAAACCTAACGGTTGTGGGTTCGATTACTACTACTGGTACTTACCACATTACTGGGAATTATTTTTATTTCCTCGATCTGGTAAACAGGTAAAAAGGCGCGGCGTTGGGTTTAACCACTCATCACGCCATGTTTAAAATTTGGCCGATATGTAGATAACGGAGTGTCTTAACACTAAGTTTACTCTGCTTACCCTGTTATATGCGAGACGAAACAAAAAAAAAAGATTACGGTTAGGATTGTTAAGTCAAGGCTTAATCATAAAAAATATTCATTATATTTTCATAATGTAACAAACAATCGATACGGAACCCTGAATATCAAATCTATCTTAATTTTGTATTTTTTTTTTTGCTTAGATGGTATCTAGAACATTATACTTACCCCTTAAATGGATCTGACATTTAGTTCCTTATAAAGTCATTCATAAGTAGAGTGCGGTTGAATGTTTTTAAGCAGCTTCACGCTTTTTCCCGTATATAGCAGGGTAGGCAGAGGAGAACTAGTGTTAAGACACTTCGTTCTCCACGCATCTCCCAATTTTTAGACACTGTGTGTTGAGTTGCTAACTTTACCTTATTTTTGCGATGCTGGGCCATGCCTTTACGCTGACCATCCGTACGCAGAAAAGATGTGCTCTACGGGCGGATAGCACTATAGAACATCGAATTTAAATTCGATACTACCTACTAAAACTCAGCGGAAACCCTTACCCACGATGATTTAATGCAGTATATCCTGCCTGCAAGATTATATGAACCTAATCTTCTATGTGCAGTATACACTGTGAAGCTGAAAAAAAAGGGGTTATTTATTTCTTTTTCACTGACCATACTATAAAAGAAGAGATCTCTCTCAAGAGATATCTCTTCTTTTATAGTAAGAGATATATCTCTTCTTTTATAGTATGGTGAGCGTTTAATGATACTTTAATATAGGTTTAATTAAAATGACATTTTTTACTTTCGCAGTTCAATCAAATAAAAGTCTTAACTGTTCTTATACGTTCTAATTGTAAAGTGGCGAAATTGGCGGTTTTTTTTTATGGGAGAGGATAAGGCAAACGAGCGTTCGGGTCATCTGATGGTAAGTGATCACCGCCGCCCACGACCCCATGCAACACCAGAGGAGCCACAGGTGCGTTGCCCGCCTTTAAGGTGGAGATGAAGGGCACCGGGGCCCGGCATTACCTAATGCGAAACGCAGTGGCAAGAGCCACTACTTCACGCCGGTTTTAAATGTCGGGGGTGGTATTAAATCCGGTCGAGTCTGGCCATGCGTGTTGCCATTACTGGCGACGTGACTCTACCACACGTACTTTAGTCGCCTCTTACGACACCGACAGTACCAGGGTGATCCTATTCTAAGCCGGGACCACACGGTACGTGGTGAACGGAATGCATTAACAATAAGTACCCTGTGTCTATCTCGTTATATGCGGGATAAAGCGTGAAAACCATATTTAGTTAAAAGACAACTCAGTGTTATTCGCAGTTCACAGTCATAAAGTGATTTGACCTTCTATTATAGGAAAGTTGTAATACCGGATACTACAATATGCCCACAAATAATGTGAGTCATTGTTATAATTACATACTACGCTACCTTACATACTAATCTAATTTCAAGATTTTACTTGTTTTGTATTGTTTTCAGCATATTTATTATGAATTTAAAGGATTACTTATCATTAGGAAAACTGTCAACATGTCGTAGATAGTGTGTGAATGTAAACGCGGTAGGGTGTGCACTATTCCCCGGTTGATTTGACACAGCGAATTTTTCTTTTATTTGCGTATATATAATTTTGCGTATATATATAATGCATAAGATTTAAACCCGCGGCCTTCATCCAACTAAGTGTATTAATTATAACCGTTTACTTTAAGTGAGGTTATTAAAAAAACAAACCATAACATTCATAGTTCCACTTCCATATCCATGCATAAAGCAGGATACAATCAAGTAATTTTTTTTTTGGATTCAAATATTTTTTTAATAGATAACTTGTCCAAAAACTTAATTATTTTTAGAGGCCGTCATGGCTCAAGTACACACGGGTGTGACAATAACGTGACGGTTGTGGGTTCGATCTTTACTCCGGGAATTCATTATTATTAATAAATAATATTTTCATTTTTTCGCTCTGGCACCAAAGCAAAAGCCCGGTGTTGAATTCTGCTACTCTATCCGCAATGCCTCGAAAAATGCATCGGAAAGTGGAGAACTTAATATCTTAACATTTGGTTCTCCCTGGAAGTCCTGACATTAGCGCCTTCGCCTAAACAAATTCTTCATTTAAGCTTTATATAGCAAGCTTTATATAATATTGGTACAAATAACGTAGCTTGTAAGAAACCTTTGTTTTATATGATATATTAAAACACTCCGTATATGTAATTTATGACATTTTCAAGTGTAATAAGACCTAAGATTGTTGTTGTTTTTACAAACCACATTCTACACGTGACGCCATCATGGTGCAATAGGATATTAGTCAAGTAATTTAAAGTTTTACTAACGGGATTTTTAAGCTATTTCCCGCGTATAGCAATGTAGGCAACATAGGAACCTAGTGTTAATACACTCCATTACCCGCATTTTGACCAATTTTAGTGATTGTGCTCAATGTGTTTTGTCATTTTAATAGTAAAGAAAACGAAAATAACTCCTTTCCGCGATTGGAAATCTATCCCGCAACTGTTGCCTTTACTGCGATGTCATAGTTAAAAGGCAGAATGTGCCTATTCACTTGAATTTTTCGGAATTTTATATACAAAAGGCATATTAATGAGCTATATAAAGGAAAAAAGAATACGAAAGCAGTATGTCGGGCTGTATTTTCCAAGTTTCAAAACTCTCTTTTTTTTTATTCACAAATTCTAAACATACATAGTGGTGAAAAGTCTCTCTTCTACTAAATGTATAAAAAAAACTAATAACACCCTTATCAGCTTTAGTTTCTAGAGTACATTATAGAATCTTGCGTAACATTAAATAATATATCATGAAGCTATCACAAAATGGTTGTTAAGATAATAATATATCATATGTTGCAACAAATTATGTTCTATAGCACTTTATATAGTGAATTGGCAAAGGCTTTTTTCTGTAAAAGGCTGGACGGCTGTAGATTCGATTCCCACTCGATGGATTTTTTAAATTACTCATTCTAATAAAAAGACAAAGCGCGATGTTGATTTTTGACATTCATCAATGTCTCGAAAATTGGGCAGTACGTGAACGTACAGTTGACAACAGGTTCCCTCTCCTGTATACGATATAACAAAATACAGTGGCACCCTATTGCTAACCCTTATCAAAATATAACGATGTCTTAATGTAATTGTATTAAAAAAAATCTTAATAAATGTCTAAATTTAATTAGACATAACCAACTGTGCCTAGATAATAGACTGACCATTGCAAGTGCTCAAGGTTGGACCACGCCCGCACATTCACTTGGCAAGCCTTGTAGAAAGCCTTTATCCTCTTACTGCCCTATATACATTGCATTATTTGTGTGATATTCAGTTACTAAATATTATTAAGAGAATAGATTTTGATTAATTTACGTCTTTATATTAAGTTTCCTGTGCCTATGCTGCTACAAGTGTTATACAGTGTAATGTATATGTAGCTAAAAATATAAATTAAATATTATTATAATAATTTAAATAAATTACACACAAGTTAATAATAATCACTCACGTTTCTTTATAAGGTAATACTTAGTTCTATTGAACTGACCAATTAAACTATATTAATACAACTAACGCACCTTGTATGGCGGAAATATTTACTTTTAACATTACGTAGTGGTTACACCTATAACCTATTAACGTATTACAGATAAAAAAAATATTTTAAATACAAGCGAACAAACCGTAGCTTTGCCGACCTCCATTTATAATTATATTATAGCCAAATTATGATATTTTTTATATAAACTGTACCCAATGTACTATTGTTATACACAAGTTATATTATTGTAAACTTTCATCTGAATCCGTTCAGTAATTTTTTACGAGAAAGTGGAACAAACATACTTTTAATCTGTAATATATATTATATTAATATACGTAGTATTAATAGAGTACTAACAAGGCAAGGCGCGGCGTTGAGTTCCGCCACTCAGTATCTCAATTTGGCAGAAAGTAGGTAACACTTCCCGTTCAATTTTAGAGGTATTGCCTTTTGAATGGCGGAACTGAAATACTACTATTTCCCTCGTTACCAGACCCAGGAATTGAAAATAATTTATTCTCCTAAATGGGGATCACACTCACAAACGTCACGTTTACCCACTGTGCCACGACGATCTAAATTTAATTAATAATATGCTTTTTGTTCACAGATGACCAAACGCCAACTAAAAGGCAGCGTCCGCGCGACATGTCCCTGGCAGAACCTCCGCATACGATGGAAATCGCACAAATTCTCATATCATTGTTGCACGCGTGGGGCCTGGACCCGGACCTTGATAGGGTCTGTGAGTCGAAGCTCGGGTTGCTTAGACCTATGGTAGGATTTTATTATTTTAAAGGCCGTCTTATTTGTAAACACGACGGATTTGGGTTCTATATCCAGTTGTGGTAATGAATTATTGTCATTCCCTACTTTAGTAATAAGACAGAAAGTGGCGTTGCGCTTAGCCACTTAAAACGCTATATCTTGAAAATTTACAAATATTTTATTATAAAATTTAAATTTAAAATATATAGTATAAAATTAATTATAGTGGCCACGTTCTGCCGAATGTATGTGTAATTATAAATATTTCCAATTGCACAAATTACTTACTTTGAAGTAATTAACTAACTTTTTTCGTCGAATTTTTAGAGGCATTGCGTTTTGAATGGAATTGGATTGATAGGGGAACTCAACTACACGCTTTGCCTCATTACTAGATCAAGGAAATATTAAATATTTCGGTTCCTCGAGTGGGAATCGAACCTCATAACCTGTTGAGCTTGCATGATTGTGCTCTTACGCCATGGCTGTTCTTTAGCTTTTCTGTATTTAATTTTATAATATGTTTCCCTACTGAAATTAAATAAACTACAGCGTTAGGTGCTACTGTTCTGGAATTAAGATTGGTTCCCTAGAATCTTCACTAATAAGGGCACACTTTAAATCGTATCTATTTATTTATGTTTTTAAATAGGCAATAAATAATTTAGCAACCTAATTTAACCGCTTTTCAACAGGTGCCAGTATGTTTCGGAGTGGTGTCCCGTCACGGCCATATGGCAGTTCAGTTACCCACCAGGCTTGGTAGTTGGGCTGAGGCATGCGCGTCCGCACCCGACGACCCGTTGCTGCTGACTTCTGATCTTCCCGTAGAACTGCTGAAGCAGGAGAAGTTGACCAGGTAAGCGGTAGTTTTTTCAAATCAATTTTTTTAACGTATCTTCTGCATTAATAAGGACCGTCTTCGTCGTCTCTCTGACTTCCCCGCTAGGGATACAGCGTGAAGCTATTAAGTAAGTAATTAAGTATCTTCTGCATTAATAAGAATATTATCGTCCTACTTGAATGTTCTTTCTCTACTTTTTGCCCATTGTGGTAGAGTTTGATACTTCATTTCTCAGTTATAATTGACTTAAGTTGTCATTTATAATATTATATTTTTCTTCAATTTACACTATTTGAAATTTAAATACAGGAAGGAAATAGAGAAATAATATATTTAAAAAAAAAAGCATTATTAACCTCCGATTAGCAGGTACTGCCAGATATTTTTTTACAAAAGAAAAAATATTGAATGTGGAAGACATTCTAAAAACCTTGTAAATCAATCTAAAGAATATATTCTTTTTATTAATTTAGTAATTTGAATCATAATTAATATTATATATGTATTAGAAAACTATAAAATGTATAATAAATAAATTAAACGCAATTAAAACGCACGAGTGTATCAATATTAAATAACCTCAATGGTATGTAGAGCGTGGTGGTATATCATATTGCGTATACGTGTATAGGTTAACAGCGACTAGGTTACCTATGGTTATATGGTTTTACAAATCTTTTTACAAATAACTTTCTTCACGCTGTATCCTGCACACAGCCGCGGTTTTGCCTCGATACGAATATCGAAGAAGCGAAAATATAAATTTAAATTAATAATTCGTTTCCTCAAGGGAGGATCGAACCCACAACACGCGAGTTATAGTAACACCCTGGTGCCACTGCGCCACGACGAGCTCAGTTATTTTAGGTTGGGGATATTATATCTTTAGGAAGTTTATTCTTTAAAAAGCCTGTTAGAAAGCAATTTGCGTGACTACTTTTTTATTCATTTACATTATATACATTTACTTTCATCAGGCTCTTCTCGTCCAAACTACACTGGGAGCTAAGTACTACACTGACAACGAACCACCTGTTGTCCATCGTGGCCCTCGCCAACACACTCATGTCAATGAGTAACGCCAGCTTTGTTCCCGAGCAAGAGGTGGCTAGACGGTTGCACAGGTAAAAAAGTAATTTTATCACTGTATATTTTTTATATTCCCACGATTAGAGGATTTCCGTTTTTAAGACATTGCGTGTCGGTTGACGGAAACGTCTGCTGTGCCTGTAATCGAGGCGGAGATGTGTAAATAATTTAAATATGCATTATCCGGAGTGGGAATCGAATATATAACCATCGGATACAAGGTTAGACTGTTCGTTATTGCGACATGATAACGTTTTTTTTTATAGTTAACTTTTACCCTACGACTTCTCCTTTGTGGTCAATTGGAAATAACTTTAAACTAAATTTTTTATTTTTTTTTTTTAAATTTTTACTAAATTTTTTCGGCTCCATGTCATCCAAGTCGAAATCACCAGCTTTAAAACGTGCAAACCACTTCCTACACGTTTTCTCAGTCAGAGAGTCACTAAAATACGATGAGCTTGAGCTGCACTTTTGTTCATCAACATCAACTCCCCTCAAAAACACTTTATCTGGCACAAACTTCGATATATTCAATGAATTATATAGTGTTGTTATTTATGATTTCAAGAAAGGTTATATACGGCAAATGACGTCCTATGATAGATGTTTACAATGTATACAGAACTATAATAACTGTAGGTAATAGTGTACTGCTTGTGCCATCTCTTGTTAAACTAATATTTTTCACGCCTAAGTGTGGAAATAACGCTTTAGATACATTAATGAGTTCTCGTCTAATATCAAAACAGACCCACTACCCGCACGTCGTCTTGGGCAGGAGACGAAGAACGAGAAGAGCAACTAGCCGCTCAGCAAGCCCACATCAAACAAGGATGGTCTCTACTCGCGACTTTACACTGCGTCCTCTTACCAGATAAGGTTGTGGCGGCTGGTGAGAAAACATAGTTGTTCTTTTTTAAAATTTTAGTTTTTCAAAGTTTAGTTAGTTAAAGTTAACCAAACAAATTCATCGTTATAAAATTAGAGAGATATGTGTGTAAATAGTCATCACAGCTGCCACTCGTAGTAACACTCCATATTTCTTTAGGTGCTAAAAGTTTCAAACGTCCTCAAGTAGAGATGTTAGCGCGGAGATGGCAACACCACTGCCTTGAAGTGAGAGACGCTGCGCAAGCACTGTTATTGGCCGAACTTGGCAGGTCAGATATATTACAGACTTTCGGCTTGTACGCGGCTTCGCCTGATTAAACTTATTGTTAAATTATAGCCAAATTATACATTTTGGCCTTTGTATTATCTCAATACGTTTAGTAGTTTTGGCGTGAAAGTGGAATAAACATCCATCCTCATAAACTTTCACATTTATAATATTACTCGGTTAGTTTTTATTAATTCGGATTTCAAATTTTGTTTCTTTCGCAAATTGAATACCAAAATTATTAAATTCTATTTAAAGTTTTGTTATAATTTTCAAAATCTTTTTATATTATTTGGGATCAAAAAAAACTATAAACAAAAAATTATAAAAATTATAAAATAATTAATTAAAACGTAAATTTTCTCCCAGGCTGGGTCCCAAAGGCCGTAAATCACTGGTGGACAATTGGGCACAGTTTCTACCTCTGTACACTCATACAGAGAGTATCAACCCTCACGCCGCACAGAAGGAACCGATAGAGAAAATAGCAAGGGATGTAAGTGGAAGTAAAAAGAATATTGAATGGGAATTAAATATCTTACCAGTAGGTTCCCTCTGCTTACCCAGCGTATGCGTAAAACAATTTTTAGTAGCTTGCAAAACTTCTCACGACTAAACCCAAAATAATAGTTTTAAAGTTAAATATAGTTATTTTTAAATATAGTTATCGTTATTTCAATTTAAAAGTTTCTATCACTCTTCTAGCAAGAAGAAGAATTCGAAGAAGACGAAGAAGAAGTAGTTCGCAAACCTTCTTCTTTAGCAGAATTAAAAAGGAAGCAAACCACAGCTGTCGTTCTTTTGGGAGTCATTGGGGCGGAATTCGGACAAGATATAGCGAGTGAAGGTAGTGTATTCAAATCTAATGTAAGTAAATTCCGATATATTAAAAGGCCATCGTTTTGCAGCATTACAGCGTCTGACTATAATACCTACTGCAGATCTCAACGCCGCATTTGAGGACGACAGTCCGAGAGAACTAATAATATTTTTATGCTTTTAATTAATTTACTTAATGACTTTTTTATATAACGGTTACAAATATGAATTCAAATAGAAAGCAAAACTTGCATCTACGAGTACTTACACATATTTGTTTAAGTATTCTCCTATAACAAAATAACTCTTGAAAAAGATACAAGAACAAACTATATTAACATGCCGTATATAAGTAAAATTTAACCCTGTATATTTTTATACTGTATTAAAATTATAATATTTATAGGTGCTGCAGGTAATAAGAGACGCAAAGATGGCGACAGCAGAAAGAGTTCTATTGTAGAAGGTAAGAAATTTTTTCTTGTATTTATTTGAAAAATCTCTAGAATTCGTAGCTTAAAAAAACCTGCCATTTAATATCACTGTTATCCGTATTTATGTAAGCCATATTTCTTTATCTCAACCAGGTTTCACATTGAGTGCGTCAAATAACTTGGCTCGTCTCACAGCCTTGGCACTAACCCATCTTCTGCTAGCTCCAGGGAGTCCCCGACTTCCCTCGCATACACCACTACGACGCGCGGCCGTCGACCTATTGGGTCGTGGGTTCGCTGTCTGGGAACCTTACTTGGATGTCAGTCACGTATTGCTCGGTAAGTTGATTTGGCTGACATTATTGATAATATACAGACATAAGTATCTGTTGTTGGCAAAGTTGGATTTTTCTCTAATAGATATTTCTTCCAGTCAATCTATGGGTGTGAGAGAAAAATATACGCCTTAAAGTGCAAAAGTTAATGTATCGGATCTGTTATTATTTTATTAATACACAAACTGCTAGGTAAGTTGTAATATAAACAAGAATATAGAAACTTAATTAATATAAGCTTTGCTTCACAGAATGATAACAGTAGGGTTAGGTAGGGTTGTCGAAATTTCAATATGTCATTCTTCTCACGACTATCATGATTACAATTACACGACTATAGTATTATTTAGTACTGTACCAATATATTAATAGCTAGCGATCCAAATGTGGCTTGACCCACTTTAACTTTGTATTATAATAATAATATATATTTAAATTATACAAAATCTTTTCATAAATTGTACTCTAAGTGATATTTTGATATATCAGCTACATTATTGTGAATTTTTATCTAAATCTAATCAGAGTCTTCATCTTCAGCGTCAGTCTCGCGTGAAAGTGGTACAAGCATCCATCTTCACAAACTTTTACATTTACATATAATACCAGTATAGTTGGATGAATATATAATAATTTAGTACATAGGTTTTGCAAAACAAAAAAAAAAATAAAACTTACACAAAAAAATTATTATCTTTTTTTCAAACCAGGCTTATTAGAAATGTGTTCAGACGCGGACAAACTGGTCCCCTCAATGACGTACGGGCTGCCCCTCACCCCGCAAGCGGACTCGTGCCGCACCGCGCGACACGCGCTCACCCTCATTGCTACTGCTAGGTAAGCTTTACGCTGACTTGGGGTCAATTAACAAATACAATGGGCACCTTCAAAAAGTGCGTCTATCTCCACCTTGTTGGCCATCAACGCACCTGTAGCTCCTCTGGTGTTGCGATGGGTCGACGGCGGTGGTGATCATTTACATTTAAGTGATTCGAACGCTTGTTTGCCTTGGTTGTTTCCATTAAAAAATAGTGTACTTAAAAGTTTCTTTTTGCTTGACAACCCTAGAAAGGAGGTTTTATAAAGATTTAAATTTATTCGAACCCGAAAACCAGCAGAATTCATACAAACAATAAATCACAAAATCAATCATTTGCGGTCATCATTAAATTTCCAACCAAATGTAACATCTGCAATAAAAAGTATAACGGGCAATAAACTTCCGATTCTCTAAAATAACGACTTTTAATCAAGAGAACATCTAAAACCCACTAATTGTTAAGAATTTTTGCACCTTTTCCAAGAAAATATATTTCTTTCCTAAGTATACAATAACACTTTAAAAAGTATACATATTTATAGTCGTTATTATTATAAATATATAGTTGTTATTATAAATATATAGTATTTATTATAAAATATAATTGGTAACCAGACCCGCAGCGTTCATAACGACGATGGCGCGCGAGGTGGCGCGCTGCGCGGCCGCACCCGCAGGCGCGCCGCCGCCGCCCGCCGCGCTCGCGCTGTTGCGCGGCCGCGCCGAGGTTCTGCGCGGGATCGAGCTGCTCATCGAGAGGATGCACGGCGAAGTGGCGGAGCTGCTGGTTGAGGTGAGGTTCCTTTTAACTTCACGCTTTCACGTCAGTTCATAATCCCACTTTCTTTTTATCTATTAGCCAATCCGTTCGACTGTCATTTGGAGTCAATGGTGATAACGAGAAAATGGCTCCACGACTTCACCATTTGAAAGCACAATGGTTTTAATATTTTACGTAATTGTCGTTCTGATAATTATACATTTAGTATTTTTACTATTCAATAGTAAGTGATGAGGACTTAACCAACGTACTATTTTAGAGAGATAAATTATTCTATGGGTCTCTGAGATACTTATGAAAAACTATATTTTTTTACGAATTTTTAATCCAAATATAGATGATCTAATTTTCTATTTTTATCTCCTTACAATCCAGGTAATGGACATCATCCTCCACTGCGTGGACCAGTCGCACCTGAAGAGCAAGGGCCTGAACGAGGTGTTCCCGGCGATCTGTCGCTACAACCAGGTGTCGCACTGCCCCGCTACTAGGAGGATTGCTGGTATAGATAAACGCTAGATAAATGTTTTGATATTAACTGAACGCTGTTGGGAGGTATAGAACACTCTGTTCCCTTTTCGCCATTTCGTGCTGAGTGGTTTTACCTTATCACCAGAAGGAAGAATTGAAAATATTAAATAATTTGTTACCCTGAACTAATCCAGGGACATCAGAACTTACAACTATCACCTTTCTTTGTTAATTCCGCCATTCTCTTGCGGTAAATAGTACCTATAGTTTTCAAAAATAAGTTACCATTTATTATTAAGTTATTAAATTTCCAATAACATTAAGCGTTTTTATGTTATAAACGACATTTCATATTTTTAAAAATTTCTTTAGGTGGTGCAACATTGTAATTTTTAAATCCACAACCACTCATTCTAAATGCTTTAGAAAAGGATTTTTTTAATATTAATTAACAGTAACTTATATTTGTACATAGAAAAAAAAACGAATATAGTGTTCTATAATATTACCAGTCGGCAGCCATACAGGCCAACTAGCCATCTACGAACTAAGGGCAGGTCGTTGCCAATCCCTGGCAGCTCACTCAGGGCCTGTCACGGCCTGTGCATTCAGTCCTGATGGCAGATATTTAGTGTCATACGCCACCTCTGACAACAGATTGTCGTTCTGGCAGAGTACTGCAGGTGAGTACTTTATTTCGACATTATGGACAATAATATATATATTGATAAATAATAGATTTTCAAATATCTCCCTTTCCGCCTTTTTGTAAAAGTGGCTGTCCGAGTTCTTCGCAATAAAACTGATCACTGTATCACTTTTTATAAAGCATTGAATAAAGAGCAAAAAAGCAGAAGATATTTGACAACCATATAATAGATTTAACTATGGTATTCTGATTATTTTATCTATGTTTCTTTTGGAAATAATTGAAAAAGTTATTCCCCTTTTACTACTGACCAAAATGTGTAAAATTTCATATATTTTTCATTTATTAAAACTTCATATAATTTCCTTAAGGTATGTTCGGCCTGGGTGCGGCACAGACGCGTTGCGTCAAGTGCTACAGCACCGCCCCAATGGCAGACGTCGCCAGACTCAACCCAGCGCGCCTGGCACGACTGGTCTGGACCAATTCACGTACAGTCACATTGATGCTGGCAGACGGATCAGAAACGAGATTCAATGTTTAATACTAAAATTATTAGAAAAGATATATGTATCGTTATCAATATTACCCTATTTTGTTTTGCCTGTTATGTATTATTCTTACCCAAGTTACCCATGTACTACATAATGCTTACGTTACTTACAATTATAAATATTTCTTTGGTTGTTTTCTATTAAATAATTGAATCATTATTATGTATTAACATATTAAAATACAGTGTTATCCAAAAAGTAAAACATAAAAAATATCAATATAGCAATTTATCAGACATTTGAAACAAATAACATTTAAATGGCATTACGTATATGCATAGATTTTACGTTTTAGTTTACTTTTATTAGTAAATGTATTATTTGTTTGTTGTGTAACCTAACATCGTGTTATACTTGTTTAGAAAACGTATAAAGATTTAAGCTCAGCAAGATTTTTTGACATAAATAAGTTGTAACACACGTATATATTTAGTATTACCTTTACTCATATTTACCTATGCTTACCTTGCTCGAATCAAGCTTACCTAATTATACCCAAATAATAACATAAAGAAACATTCTAATAGAAATAAGTATCAGCGTGTTTTCTACAATCATATAAGGCATTTGTAAGACATTCCAGACTTTGAAAGATAATAAAAAGAAAAATAAAATTCTTTAATATGACTTTATTATCATTTTGCTGCTTCTTCAAACTTGCTTAAAAATTATTTTTAAAACTATTGCTACTTCTTAAAGACGACATTTAATGAAATGAGAAAAAAAGAATTATATAAATATTTAATGTGATTTATTATACTTAAATAATGTCAGGCCATGTTGGGATTTATAACAAGATTATTTTATCTATTTGTAAATATTAAACACATTTTTTTTTTGTAAATATGACGAAAAATTATTGTTATTTCTATTAGTTTTTCTTATATTCAAAGTTCTGACAGAGTACAGAAGATGAAGTGTATTGTTTTTATTTTATGGATTTTTAAATTTTTTTTTTTTATTTTGACTCAGATATTTATAAAGTAGTTTCAAAACAGTCTATCTTTTAAGCCGTCAATTTATTGTATTGTATTATTTAGCTCTAAATTTATTTTGTCACAAAGAAAGAGAATTAATCAATCGTGAAAGTACCCAGACTGCAGAAAATAATGTTAATTGTTTCTGTATTAATAATGATAAATAATAATATATACTTCATGTTTATTTTTTTGCACAATATATTATGTAAGATATTTTTTTTCTTAAGGATAAATATTATTCCTCAACTGGGAATTGACCTAGTGACCTATGAATAAATTGTAATAGACTTAGTTACTAAACTAACATTGTATGTTAAATGTTTATGAAAAAACTGAAAATTAAAAAAAAATGTTGTTCACTAAAGTATTAAAATGTATTTAATTGTTTATTGTGTTGTGTATTTTTAAATAAATGTATGAAAATATTTACTTACCTATGTGGTTTTATTTCTTGATTCAGGTATTTACCTAAGTTCAGAATTTCAGCTATTCAGGAAGGTTGAGAAAACCTAGTTCTTAGTATAAGTGTCTATAATATTCCGAACCCTTATTTTAAATTGGACATTGTATGAGATAACGAACGTTAAGGTAATTTAAATATTATGTGATTTGGGAAGCCTTAGGAGCTCGTAATGTATAAACACAAAAATATTACATACACACCCACAAACACACATACATGCACGCACGTACACACATGCGCGCACGCACTAATGTCCCCACATACACGCATTAGTATAGTAATAATCTGTATTGGGATAACTTGGACGACTTTATAGAGGTGGACGTTAATGGCTGCAGCACAGTTTCAATCTAAAACAGCCATTATCGTACTAAACTATATTATTTTATTATACTATACACTTTTATTAGTTACAATAGTTTTTTTTTATTAATTCAAACCAGTAGTTTGCGTTCATACTTCAGCTATACTCTTGTATTTTATTAAGTGATATACTGACAAAGAAAACTGCTCTCCACACACAGAAACGCTTAAATTAATATTAGCTGTATATGAAATAACAGCAGCTTAATTTCATTATAATTTTTTTTTTCTACCAAAAAATCTATAGAAATATTATAATACTTTAGAATGAGATTGGTTTACAAGTTTTTTTTTCATTACGCTATATCCTGCATATAGCAGACTAAGCAGAGTAATGAAATACTCCACTCCAATCAAGATACTTCCATTCCCCTCCTTTCGTCCTCAAACTTCAACTTTAGAGTGTAGAGTGGCGAAACTCCCCGATTCCTGAGTAGCCACCCCGGTCGCTGGTCACTTAAGCTGGGCCTCTCCTGGGGTAACCTAGAGTCTCACCTGGCTGAGCTGACCGCCCAGGTAGCATATGCTCACTCCCTCCTCCCCGCCTTTAAATTCCTTCTCCATGCCTGCCTTTATAAGGGCAGTCACACCACCATCGGGCCCACGGACCCCCACAATGACGCAGCCATATTTATGGCTGCAGCAGACACCACAGCTTAGAGGGTGAAAGCCCTGAGGCCGTTAACCAGCGCCTCGGCGCTGGAAGGAAGATACAACTCCTGGCGAAACTAACGCCGCGCGTTTCTCGTTACCAGAGTTCATGAAAATATTAAATGTTGGGAAAATAGTCCCAGTAGGAATCGAACCGATAGCCATCGCATTTAAAGTCCGACGCTACCTCTAATAATAATTGTTTATTTTAATTTGTGATTTTATATTTTCTTTTGTAAAAAAAATTACCTTACGTTTAAGGAAATTAAAAATTAATAAGGAATTAGTAAAATTACAATTCTCATTGTTTAATCAATAATTCTAATTGTTTCAATATTGCTGTTTCAATCGGTCTCCTGCAAATTGAGATTTTCTCTTCGCCGTCATGTATTATAAATAGACTACAGCACTAGATGTGCCCAAAATTAAAAGGGGGTAAATAACATAACAATAATAAGTAAAAAACAAATGATTTTTTTATTATACACCTTGTTATAGTAGAACAACCATACACCCAAAGTATTTATTCTAATGCAATCAAAATTAGAGATTATTGAGACAAAAAAATTAATTAAAATAATTGCTACTTGCAATTTTTAAAAAAATACTCTGGCGATGGCGTAGCAAACGGCGACACAAAATAATCCTCCAAACAGATTATAATAATATATTTCATTCATTTGATAATGCTTTGCTTACTTTTTGGTCAACATTCTCTCTATGGGTTGTGACGTTTGCCGCTTTGGAAAAAAGAACAGCAAAGAATAAAATGGCTACTTGTAATCTACTACAACCTTGATTAAACCTGTCAACTGTCATATCACATGTAGTTAAGAACCGCGGCCCTATTTTTTTTATTAATATAATACAGTTAATAAATATGATAATTAAAAACAAACATTGACCCACTTTGTTCGCATCAATTTCAACTCGAGCTCTTTATCGATATACCTACTCGAGCCGAAAGCCTAATAATAAAAATATTTGCAATTTTTACAAAATTTACACTTATCCTATGAAAAAAAAGGAAATAATTAAATATTGTGTTAAAACTAAAACATTTTCTAACTCTTGATATCGATTAGAAATTCAATGTTATTTACTAACAATACATATATAACTAACATACGTTTTCAAACATACGGACAAGTTTTGTTCTATTTGTTTATTATTTATTTATACATTGTTTATTATCTATTTATACACTAAAACTATCCTAAATCGTCCATTTATCATAAGAATACGTCTCGAAATTACTAAAAAAAATTAAATAAGACTGTATCGTGGTCACTCACAGCCACAAAGTTAAAAAAATTATTTAACTTTCAATAGTCTTGGGCCTGCCAAAGACAGA
The DNA here is from genome assembly GCA_037355905.1 of Heliconius aoede. Classification (NCBI taxonomy): domain Eukaryota; kingdom Metazoa; phylum Arthropoda; class Insecta; order Lepidoptera; family Nymphalidae; genus Heliconius; species Heliconius aoede. The sequence goes on along the minus strand of JBAIZZ010000097.1, from coordinate 63,617 downwards.
AAAAAAATTTCAATCGGGCCCCTACATTAACATTAAAACTAAGAAGTTACTATTTTTTTGGTCATCTAACCATTTTTTTATTTTTTTTGGAAATTATGACCATTTTTTTCAATTTAATGTCACTTAAGTAAGCATATTCTACATCTATATTTAACATTCTCTCATAAAACTGACTTTTTTAAAAGAAAAAACATATTTAACTTTAAGCCAAAATTAAAAGAACATAAGGTATAAAAAACTTTTTTGACATAACGTATCTTTCATAGATCGTAGTCAAAAAAACAGAAAGACCCAAAGTCAAAATATATACGGCCTTGAAATGTGTTTGTACTTAACTCTACAAAAGATAAAAAAAACGATATTCAACGTTAAAAGGAATAAAACCATAATTATACAACTTTTTAGACAAAATAAAAAGATTTTATTAAGTCAAAATATATGATCGTTGAATGTTCGTTATCTGTTTGCTAAAATATATATAATCTCAGTCTATAGCGTAGGCTATCTACAATTAAGGCTTTTTTTTCTATTATTGCTATGTATTTTTTTTTTACATGTAAAACGTGAACATTGTGCTATAAGGCATTAGAATTTGTGAATTTCATAAACATTACTATAATAAAGGCAGAATACTTTCGGACTTAAGCCTAGCTGAGTGAAGCTAGCTCAATAATTATTTTTATCTATATTTAACGGATTAGAACGGATATTCTATAAAAGCATGGTATAAGGAACTTCATCAATTACACATTTACGTATAAATCGTGAAAAGTCAAAATGACTGACGAATGACATGTTTATTATGAACGAAATGAATTGAAAAATATTTTTTTACACATTTTTTATTCTTATATTATACGTTAGTTATTTAACCTTTTCACAATTAATACAATAAACTAATTATCACTGATTTTAAATTGAACTAAAAAAATTGAACAAAGCGGTCAATGTGGTCAATCAGTCAATCATTGGGCTAGTTACAACGCAATACGATATTCAATTCTAATTTGTATCTATATATTTTTTTATTGGAAATTGATAAATTCCCCATATTTACAATTTCAATCAATCAACCAACCAACCGAGATCGCGTTCAAAATCACCGACAAGACAACAATCCGCGTCTTACTTAACAGACAAACAAAGAAAGTGGAAATTTGAGGAGGGGGGAGGGGGGGATATTCATAAAAAAATAATAATAAAAAAACAAAAAAATCCGTAGCAACACTACTAGTGAGGTCCGTTTGTTGATGAGGAACGTCGACACACGAAGCTGGTCGGCTAGTGATGTCACTTGCCCGGGTGTCCGTTGCCGTACGCGTCGACCTGCAATACGAGCCGAGTTGAGTGCGCAGCCGTGTGTCGTCGTTCCTAGCGAGGCTAGCGAGGCCACGCGCGGCGGCGGCGGTGTGTGCAACAGTGATAACAGTGATAGGTTTACACATTATTGCAAGACGATTAGTTTGTTAACTTTCATAGACCAACGTGACAACCACCGCCGCGCGTTTCCACTATCAACTAAATTGTGTTTGACAGATTGATTGATTGAATCAATCGACCAATTCATCAAACAAGTTTATTTGATAGTTTTTTTATAGCTGGGATTATTGAAAAAAAAAAGAGAATGTTTAAGACAATCCGAACTATAAAAAAGCCGCCCACCACCATTTTAAAGCGAAAACCCAGTGGTTATGTAGTGAATATGTCCAGCTTTTAAAAATAACATTGTAATATTAGCAAAATAAATACAATAATATTTTTTAGCCCCACAGGACACGATGTACACAGCTGCGCGCTATTATTTTGCTGTTATTTAAAAAAATAGGTGCAGAGGATAATAATAACAGCCAAGTAATAGGAAAACAAATTAAAAAGAAAAAATACCGTGTAATAATGCAAAAAAAAGAAGAGTATACGTCAAGCAACAATTCACACATGCAGACAAATTCTCTTTATATCTATGTATACATATGTTATATTAATGTACATATGTATATATACATATACAAGTTTTTTTACGCCTCTACTATGTATAAAGATATTTATATAAATGGTGTTATAAAAAATAAAATTCAAATAATTGTAGAGCGTGATGTTTTAATTCATAATCAAATTTCCTTTTTGCATCTTATAATTTAAAAAAAGTCCCCACAGAATTTAGACACATTAAAAAAAAATAACAATTTTCATTTTTTTCTTAATATTTAATAGTGTTATAAGCACTGTTATTATAAATTTTTTTCATTACTTATTTGAGTCGCAAATTTAAGAGACACGAGCATAAATCATGTAAGTCATGTCATCATCAAATTTTAGTTTATTCATTAAACTAGCAAGGATAATCTCTTTTTTATTAAGATTTTTCATTTATACAATTAAATATAAATCTAAATTAACTATATTAAATATTAAACTTAACAGATATTTAAAGATTTAAGTACTTTCCAAAAAAAAATTATATAAAAATAATAATAATTCATCAATGAATTCTACAAGTAAATGGTAACGAAAATGGCACCACTATTTAACAAAAAAAATCGTTTCACAACAAAATGTTTGCACAGACGCTTTTCAATCATTCTTCAGCAATGGTGTTGCTGATTGACGATGAATGATTATTTGAACTGTAGAAAATGTCATTTTTCTATTTTCGTGTTTTTAAGTATACGTGAGAATTACTAATACTTCTTATTGGCTAGAGCAAAGCTCATAAGGAACACTACATTGACAACACCCTGTATGTTTACAAAAAAAAATATATCCATTTTTTGAGCAAGCAGATATAAATAACAAAATTAACATAAAATTAAATTAAAGCTGATATGGTAATGTGTTTCTGATTATTTCTGAATATCTACAAAAAATATATATATACAATATAAAATATAAACTAGTGAGACGATTTTAATAAATTTAATTATTCTACAATTAATTATTTTATTTACTTTTTATTTTGTGTATAGGATATACGAAACACAACATTTTTTTTTATAAACCTGTCAATTGTATATATTAGTATTATTGGAATGTCATGATTATATCGAAAATGGTCACTTATACATAAAAATCTAGCAACATCTAATATTCATCTAAAAATAATGAGAATATCCTTGTGATGAGAATATTTATAATAATAATATAACACAAAATAATTTGGTCGAAAAAAACCCTCATTTTTTGTTCAAATTCCAACCATTTTTTTATATGTATAATATTTAAATAACCAATTTATAATCTATTTTTATATATTTCCATGATATCACTTGATTTAACGATAATTACATATAAAAAAACATATTTATACAACCATCGTGAATATAAATGTATATAGTATACATTACAATTAATATTGTTCTATAAGCATAATGTATAGAGAAAAGAATTATATTTACTAATGTTGCATAGGTTTTTGAAAACCCAAAAAAAACTGGATCTGAATAAATTTCAATTTAAAAAAACAAGAAATACTTGAAAAATAAGAAATATTGAAAAAAAAGCAATATTTGAAAAGAACATTAGTTTTAGTATATCAATGTTGAATGGGTTCTTAGATATGGATTGTAATTTTTTTATGAAAGAAAAATATCAAGCAATTTAATAAATTATAATGAAAGTCAATGTATTTAATAAAAGAATAAAAATATATTATAGAACAGTTTTAGAATTAAAAGAAAACTTGGGAAAATAATTACAAAATCAGCTTCATGCTGTATCCCGCAGACAGCAGAGGGTAGGCAGAGGGAACCTAGTGTATTAGTCATATTTTCATTTCTTCGCTCCTGTGTCGAGGCAAATCGCGGCGTAGAGTTCTGCCACTCAACACGCAATCCCTCAAGAATTCGGCGAAAAGTGAGAAGGGAGTGTTAGAGTCTTAACACTAAGTTCTCTCTGCCTACCCTGCTGTGTGCGGGATACATCGTGAAGCTGATTTCATTTAATTTTTAGAAAAATAAAATAACTTAATGAAGTGAAATGTGCATCATGTAAAAGAGGTTATTTTTGACAAGTTTGTTAATTAACAATTTGAAAAAACGTTTAAGTTTATTTTTGGCACAATTTTTTTTTAATTAATAATTTTAATTTTATATTTCAATTTAGTTCATAAAATTTTGGTAGATTCTCATATAATATTTTATCTATGTAAAATATTTATAATCTATATCTACAACCATAGATAATATAAATTTGTATATAGAAATATAATAGATAATATTTATTTAACGTTATATTTGTATAACTATAATGTATAATTTACTAAGATATAGTTACAAATAGATTTCTTAAGGCATTAAAAATATATATTTCCTCCAAATTTTTATCAGTTTCTAACATAATATAAAAATAAACGTAATAATGATATATTTCAAAATGGTTTTTTTTTCCATATATGAATTATAGAAAATAATGTTCCCTTTTTTAGAATTCATCAACCATAACTATAACTTAAATAAATATTTTATCTATAGGTACATAGAAAATTCTATAAAACTTTATTTTTCTTCTATCTTATAGACTCTATAGGAAATAGACAAATATTTTTTTTCGTGCAATAGCAACATTCAATAGATAATATAATAGACATCAAGCAACAACCATAGATTATAATAGTTATAATAGATTATAAATGTATATAAAAAATTTGTACATTTACAAACATTACAGAATTAAATGTATGTTTAAGGTTTAATTTGAAACCTAATATATATATATAAATATTAGCTTTCATTTTGATATTTTTTATCTATATAAAAATTCGAAGGGCAAGCTACCATTAGGCCTAACTTTTCAAACTAGCAATTTATATTATGATTGTTTTAAAATTTTAATTTTGTATTATAGAAAGCAAAAGTTTTTTTTAAGGCAACATTCTTCATTTACAAACAAACTATAAAAGTCAATTAAATTGAAATAGAAAATTTTTAAAAGATTTATACAAATAATGAACCAAGAAAAATATATATGCAAAAGAAAATAGTCACCAATAAAAAACCTTTCACAACAAAAATTCCTAAAGTTCCCAATCAGCCCACAAATTTGAACGAGGGTCCATTCAAATATATATATATTAAAAATACCAAAATAAAAATAAAGTCCATAAGCTGCCCAACTTTACCCCCAACCTCTTATTCCGGGGGAGGAGGGGGTACAGGGGGAGGGGGCATAGCAGGCAAAGGTGGCTGGGGAGGGGCAAACCTCCCCATACCCATGGGGAAGAAATAGTCCATCCCCATACCGTATGGGTTGTACAATGGGGGTGGTGGTTGAACCATATAATACGGTAATGGCTGTCTGTAAGGGAACCAACCTACCTTGTTCAAAGCTGGGTCGTGCCTGGCCATCTTCTGAGGGGGTCCGGGTTCGATTCCACCTGTCCTTTTTCTCGACGTTTCTAGAACATCCTTAGAAATTTTAATTTTAAGACCCGGATTTTGAGGTGGCGGGGGTGGTACTGCCAATCTTTCTTTAGGTATCTTTATTTTGAGCCCGGGACTAGTGGATAACTTCTCTCTGGGTATAGTTATACGCAGGGTACCATCGTTTTCTGGAACTGGAGCTATGGGTTCAACTTTCTTTTCTTTTTCTTTATCTTTTTTGTGTTTCTTTCTTTCTTCTTTAGATTTGTCACGATCTTTGTGTTTGTGTTTGTCCTTCTTTTTCTTTTCTTTCTTATGTTTGTGATCTAGATCCTCTACTACTTGAGGTATCGGTTGGACTTGAGGTACCAATTGAGGAACAGGTTGCGGTACTTCCACTTGAGGAGGAGGTGCGGGGGGAGGTGCAGGAGTTTCTATTACAGGTTCCTTTTTGACTTCCATTGGCGATTTCTTTTCAGTTGGAACGGTTATTGGTACTGGTTTCGCTAAACTTTCTTTTAATAGGTTTGAAACCAAGGTGGGGTCGGTTTCTATACCGTTGAGGGACCTCGGTTCGGGTTTCCTTTCCGGTTGTCTGGTTTTGATCGCGTTACCACGCTGAGACTCTCGTATCACATTTTCATATCCAGGGGTTTCATCAATTTTTTTAACTACAGGTACTAACTCTGGTTCTGAGTTCGACGGAAGTCTTTGTCTCGATTTAATTTCTTTATTTGGAGGTGATGAGAATGGGGACAATATTGCCGGGGGCTGCATATCCCTGACAACAGTTGAGGGATCAGGCCTCTTTTTGTGAGGACTGGGAGGTCTTTGGGGCTCTTGCGGGGTAGATTGAGGTTGAGGTACGGGTATTGGTCTAGGTTCTTGTCTTGGTCGAGGAGGATTAGGAGGTCGTCTTGGCGCCGAAACTGCCGGGGTCGGATTTTCTGGCGAGAATAGTGACGGGGGTCTCGTTCTTTGAGGTTCAGGGGTCGGTTGAGAGGTTGAGGGTACAGGCGGTCTATGCCTATCATGAGGTGGTTTATGATGGGGTGGTTTATGGGGCCAGGGATGTGTCTTATGGGGGGTTGGCCTGTGATGCGGGGGAGGTTGATTGGGCCTTTGATTAGGTTGATTGGGCGGAGGTCTTTGTATTTGTTGGCGTCGTTCCCTCTCTTCCCGCCTTTCTCTTTCCTCTCGCTCTCTTTTCTCTCTGTACAGGTTGTAATCTATTTTCTGGGGTTGCGGTGGGTTCGGTTGCGCAGTTGCTGGTACATAACCACCTGGTGCTTGTTGGCGACGCCTCTCGCGTTCATATTCTGTAGAAAACAAAACAATTGAAACTAAACTAACTTACAGTACTGACAAAGTAATGAATTAGGTTTTCTAAGCTTTTGCGCATTGTGCGTTCGGCAAGAAAATAATCAAATGTAAAATAAATAATAAAATCATATTTTGCACAGCCATCTTTATAGGTAACTTTTAAAAATTTTGTCTATGTTTCGGTTTCTCCGGGCTAATTTTCGGGACCGCTAAAACAATTTTTACAGAAAGACTGAGGGTTGTGGAACTGGCACATAGGCTACTTTTAATCCCAGAATTGTGTGATCGGAATTAACGCGGAAGAAGCATCGTTTGTCGTGCGTGTGCATCCGCACCTTTTGCCTACCTAAATAGATATGAATTAACTAAACATTAAATGCTTAAAAAAATTATATACATTTTTTCGAGCCAAAACAAATAAACCCCAAATGATTTAGATTACGATTGAAATGAAGTGCAATATAGATAGAAATAATAAAATATTAAAAAGTCCTAAGTGTACTTAAATAACATTAAATAAATAATTGTATAGTTAACTATACAATGTATACAGTACAGTGGAAGTGTAAGCAACACTTTAAATGAAACCAGTTGTAACTACTCTGTAAAAGCCTTATATAATTAAGAATTTAAAACAAATAAGTGATTTTTTCAAACAAAATAAATAATAAAATTATCGTTTTTAAATAAAACGCCATTGGCAAAGTGTAACATTAACACGCACATTAATCTGTCAAACAGGCAACGTCGCACACGCCACATTCAAGAAATCGAGCCGCAGCAACTAGCGTAGGTGCGAGTATGTAGATAACGGCGGCGAACTGATGTTAAATCAATGCAACACTCAGGAACACTAATACACTTTACACACGCTCACATTTATCGATTTATTTCTATTGAAATGATTTGAAATTTCAATTTCTCGGACCCTTTGTACTGCTTTTACAATAATACGATAATCCGAAGGAAGGACTTCTACGACTATGATTGTAATGTATGTTTGTAATACGAGAGCTCCATTTTGTCGATATTCTCCATAAATTAAAATCATATCCATATACCCCGCAGAAGTAAAATGAGAATTCGCCATTTTCAAATAAAAAAACACAAACTAAAAGTTAAAAACACAAATAATAACAAAAAAAATTGTTATAAACAAGAAAAAGACGCGAAAATGAAGTGATAAGAGAAAGTGACATATAGGTAATTAGTACTGGTACTTTAGTTACAAAAAGACACGAAACTAGGGATGTCCAATGGTCATCTATTTTCGATGACCATCGATCATTCCACAGTACCAGACTACCAGACTAAGAATACAGCGTAAAGCTAAGAAAGTTTAAGTTAAAATAAAATACCTTTATCAAATGATTTATCTATCTCCTCACTGGCAAGAGTGTGTTTTTTGTCGAAGGGCGAGTTCGCCACACCCGAACCGGATGGGTGTGCAGCGTTTGAATGTGGAGAACTACCACCTGAAAAAAAATTTTGAAATACTTAAGATAAAACACGCAATTAATATAGTATAAGTTATTTCCAAATAGAAATATAGAAAATTTTGCAACAATTGATGAATATGCATATTATAGAACAGACAATTCTATAAATCTCGAGAACATTCTCATAATATCCGATCACTGTTTTGTCACCATTGTCCTCTTTAATCTAGTTGGATATTTGCAAAATATTTGTCTTAATAATAAATATGTGATAAAATCCGTTTCCGGACCACTTTCATAAGTTTCATCGAAAAATTCAGAACGTTCTACGACCATAGAAACTTGTATCATCTTCTAGAACATTCTAACAACATCTACTCACTGTTAGACATAGTCATCATTTTCCTCTTCAACCGAGATGGACACTTGTCGAATATGTGAAGGAACTCCGCCGTCAATCTCTCCAGCAGCTCCGTGGTGACACTCCTGTCTACATAGGAGAACCAATGTCTGCCTTCATGGGACTGTGGTATCTAAAATACAAAGAAAATGGAGCTTAGCCATAGTTATTACATTATTTGATTTATTATATATAATAAATAAAGGAAAGAAACTGTCCTTCAAGACTTTTTTCTTTTAGTTCACGCTGTATCCCGCAAAAAGAGGAGTAGGTAGAGAAAACCTGGTGATAGGACTCTCTATTCTTTGGGCAGTGCCTGATTTTCAAGACATTTTATATGGCAGAACTGAACCCTGCGTGTTAATAATTCATCCTCCCAAGTGGAAATGTCAAGTGTAGGGTAAAACTGTTAGGCATCATGAACTGCAGAAGCAAGTCTTGTAAACATATGTATTGTTCCTTTCCTCCAAAAAAAAGACAAAAAAAACCACAACTCACCGCCCAATTGCTCCATTTCGACGCTAAATGTATACAAAAACACGCAACAACTGTCGGTCTGTATTGTAAACACATTGTGGTCAAATGGAGGCTGTTCGACGCCATGAAGTATGACGTTTGTGCCAAGTCTTTAGGTGCTGAAATATTTAAAATTAAAGTCATTCATATGTGATTATCATATACATATATTAAATTTAATTATTTAATATACAATATTTTATTTTTGGAATGAATTAATGATGAGTTAGAGTTTGATTCTGTGTTATTTTCCTAACATAATGATATAATCGTTAAGCATAAGCAAATACTCTATTTAATTTTGTTGTATCAAAAATGACATTATTTTAAAAAGGAATATGTATATTTATTTAATAATCACAATATAATATTATTAAAATAAAGCATAGAAAATAAAAATAATGATAAAAATGGCGATTTATTCGCTTTTCCTCTTTCAAACTAAATAAATAGCAAAAAAAAGAAAAATTGTGATGTATTTATGAAAATTAGGAATCTATTTGCGAAAGGGGGGAAGACACACAGACAGACAAACAAAACTAACATACCTTGTCTATTTATAATTGTGCATACGGTTTTTTATTCTGCACAGTTTGGGAGAATGGCTTCGACATAAAGGAGCTTATAATAAAAATATATAATGCATAAACAGTTACAATATATTTTTTATAATACATCAAACATGCAGCTAATATAAAAAAATGTCATAAAAAACATATTGCACTGCAAATTCATATTATAAGCTTAAAATTTTAAAATTCCAAATTAAAATATTTTGCCAAAATTTTTTGAAAAAAAAAAGTTGCACCAATCAAATCGCAGCCATCCTCCACCTCCCCGCGCAACAAAACCGTCTGGACCGTACGTCAAGGGCGGACTCCGCCACCGACCGCCGTCGCGTTAACATCACACAACGCTCACCTTTCACAAGGTGGCAGGTGCGCACCACGTGGGTGTGCGGATGGTCTATGGCGACATCGAAACCTAAGGTCTGTAGTAGTACGTTCTCGTTGAATACTAGGTCCTGCGCCTGGAATTTATTACGAATGTTGATAATTTTTTTAAAAACGCTGTATATAAAATAATTTGAAAAAGATACTAAAAGAATCTAAATATTTCTATTTAATAGTATAAATTGATAATGGTATCAATAATTTACAAGCAAATCTTGTCTTGTTGTTATAAAAATCAATAAAAATGCCATAAGACTTATTTTATACCAGTAATTGAATACCTATGAAGTAACCTAAGGCCTACCTAGGCATAAACTTCATAATTCTTTATAAGTTTTATGTTTTGAAAAAAGTTATTGGGTATAATCTTCTAGTACTATTGTAGCCACTTTAAACACGATAAGAAACAGATGTTCTAGAAACATCTTATCTAATCTTCTATAAGAGACATGTTGTTATTATATGACACTGCATCAATGATAGTTAAATGATTCTAAATAAATATATAAATCTTATTTATTAAGAATTATTTATTATATCATTATTTGTACTTACAGAATGAAAATGAACTAAGAACAACACAAAAATATAAATGAGATGATCACAGAATCTTCAAAATACCTATATAACTACTTTATTATTTCAATTTATGACAGAAAAACACATACAAACATTCTAATATGTTATATGTAACCTTTACATATATAAATTTTAAGGATTCCATTTAAATATATTAATTATGATTTATAAACAACAAATACATATAAACTATGTAATACAGTTAAACCAACAAAAAATACAAAGTTAAATAAAATCAAACTATCAAATTTCTTAAATCATATTACCTCATAAATATAAAATTCATAAGCAAAAGTAAAAAAAAAAAACATGAAAATATATAAAACAAGCATACCTGTTCTTGATATTGTTCAGATGTGAGTGCATTGACACCTTCACCTCTGTGGAGGCAGACGTGGGCCACTTTTATAACATATTCTAATTTTCTTGGTTGTTCCTCCACCTGGAATTTGAATTGGCTAATTTAATGGAAATTATAATTTCCATCAAAGAAAATGATTTCATGTTCTTTATATCATTGTTTTATATTTTTGTTTCACACTGTATCTTGCAGCGGGGTGTGCATAAGGAGCCTAATATAAAGACACGGCGGAACTCAACGCTGCGCTTTTTGGTTTGTTACCAGGCCGAGTAAATTTAAATAAGTATTTCCCCTGTGTGAGGATCGAACTCCCAATCGTCACATTTAGAAATACACTGTGTATTGTATATACTGCGCCACAACTGTCTCTGTCTCTTGATTCAATATGGAAGTTCAACATTTTTACTTTATTTTTAGTAGAATAACCTTTATTTTTTTTATGAATATTTTTACACTATAAATAAATAAATAAAAATTTGAATTAATAAGAAAAAATAGAACAAGACTAATCTTATGTTTCTTTAACAAGATGACGCACGCATGTTTATTTTAGAACGCAACCCCAAGTTCAGGAAAGACAAAGGGTTTTCCCCTCCGGCTAAAATTAAACTTTAACACATTCTATACAAACAATTATAAATATATATGACACAACAAAGTTAATTGAGTATTCTTTAGTGTAAATTTTTACTTCTAATTTGGTTTTTATCAGATATACATTGTAGGCCACTGTAGAAGTGTAGGGAGGAAGGAGCCTAGTGCACAAATTGACTCTATGGAGTCTCCATTTTTTCTTTCAGAATCAAGGCACCTAAAAACTGTATTTTTTTTCAACTTTTATACAAAATTTTTATTGTAGCTTCATGATTCTGCATAGAAAACCAAGTGTTAAATAAAAGCTTGTAAAAACTTGATCATCCCAAAAAAATCTAACATATAAAAAATTTACCAACCTTTGCGGCGAGGAACAGCGCAGCAGCAGCTATCGCATTCCTGTGGAACTGTGTGAATGAGTGGAACGCGTAGAACCTGTGCATGTACACTATTGCAGTGTTTATACATAATTGTGAACTGTGTGTGCAGTTAAGAAAATATTTGTAACATAAAAATATGTATAACACATGAATTAATATTAGAAATTAAATTACAAAGTACATGTGAGCTTTAAAATGTTCAGATATGTTTCTTAATAAGTAAATTATAAGTCTTTCTTTAAACTGAAAACAGTGAAAACAGTACTGGGTTCCACAAGCCAACTGAAAGCCCTTATGTTCAAAATTCCTACAAATTAGTTCTTCATTGGTTTTTGTTAAATTATATTTTACTAGCCGACCTGGGCAGCTTCGCTGGCTTGAAATATAGGAATATTTATTAAATTATTTTCAATTTAAAGAGTGAATTCTAAAAAACTATGAAACACATGATTTAAAGATTCTTCCATGCAAACTTTCAACCCCTATTTCACCCCTTCAGGGTTAAAAATTTTCAAAATCCCTTCTTAGTGTGTGCCTACATTATAAAAATAAAAATCTGTCCAAATTTCATGTTTCTATGGACAGCAGTTACAGCTGTGCACACATCTTACCGCAGTCAGTGAGAACATCCCTTTTTATATAATATATAGAATATAGATAAAGAGCAATAGTTAAATATCACAGCTCATTTAGGATGGTACTGACATTATCTTATACCTAAACAATTTAAAAGTGCTATTTGTAAATAAAATATATTTTCCTTTTGTCACCTATTTTGTAAACAACACTAAACAAATTCCATTTTATTTGTTAAAAACTCTTGATCAAGCAATTTAACGGGAAAGGACTACAAAGAGCTTATAATGGCAAAACAATTTAATATATTTCAATTCAACTCAATTTCATGTATATCAATTTTATACTGACTGTGGCATTTTTTTATTAAATGTATAGATGATGAACATACATAAAAAGTTTAAACAAGATAATTAACCAAAAAAAACCCACAATATGTTTTTTAAATTTTTTCATGTTGAAAGGTAATTAAAAATATACAAACTTGATAAACATAATTATTATATGTATATTCTACCCCCAAATTTATAATTGGATCTCAACTCTTATATTAAACTTGATCCTGTATTCATTCACAGATCATAATTTGAAAGGTTGGTGTTTCTAAAAGTTTCAAGATATTTCGTGTTGAGTGTTGGAACTCAACTATCCATTTGTTCTATCAGAAATTAAGTTAGGCAACTACAAAAGTATCACCCAAGCCATTAGACTAAATTAATAAGACTAAGTGTATATTAAAAAGATATAGCCAATGTTAAAAAACATAATAACTGCACAATAAAAAAAAATTGAACCCGCTTTCTATGCCACAGAATAAATTCTTTTACACAAGCTTACATCTTATTTATGTTGTTAACAATTCTCTAGGAAAATTTTACAAATTGTCACATTGTTTAAAAACATGTGCTTATACAACATGCATGAGTCAAGTTTCCGTCAATGAGTCATTCACAGTTACTCACCATTATTTTCAGCATAGCTGTAGTAGATACATGATTTTATTTTACTATTATTTTGTTACCTATTGATATGTTAAAAATACTCTGGATTGTTTTGTTTGGAAATTATAAGCTTACTACTTCAATTTTTTTTTATTAAAAAAATTTTTAAGTATCAAAAGTTACATACACTTTTGATACTCAACATATTTTGGGGAGACTAGCCTTGTAAAAAAAACCATTAATTTTTATTCATTTATGCTAAACTTTTTTTTTTATATAAATTAACTATGAAAAGCTGTGATAGCAACTGAGATAGGAATAATATTATGTATAGTATATATTAGAATAATATTATTATCAATCAATAAAGTAATAATGTGTCACCATTATTTTTTTGTGAATTTTCCTCATAAATAATAACATCACAATTAAAATAAAAAAAAATGTCATTAATTTTAAATTATTTGTATTATTAATTTAAATTCACAGAAGCTTTATACTATGTATATACTAAAAGAAAATAAAAAATTCAAGATAAAGTACCAAAAGGCACTCAGGTAAGGAATACCTGACATAGAAACAAAAAGATTTGCAGGTAGATAGTCCTTGTACCCAATCCATTGTTATCAAAAAAGGTGTTTGAAAAAAAAACTTAGATATTTTTGGGTCAAGTGCAAATACAAAAAGGCATTATTATTGAATGTATGTAACAAATAATACTACTCATTTCAAATACTGTTATGTTCTTTCATTTTGTGGAAAAGGCTTATGGGCTATAATAAATCATGGTCACCATTTAAATAAAATCCATTGTAACTATTCCAGGAACTTAGATACTGGCATGTTTCATACACAATCTTTCATAATTTCTGCTTGTACACTCTAGTAAATAAATTAAAAGTTATACTAATAAATTCATACATTAGTGAATATTACTAAAAAATAAAGAATCTAAACACATTTATAAATACCTACCATGAACTTAAAAACCATTGACATTGAAAGAGGTGGGCCTCCAAAAAAGAAAGGCAAATGATCTGGGTCAGTTACATAGCTTTCTATATTCGCAAATTGTGCAATTTTTTATACGCTTCATGCATCTTTGACATACAGCAGGGTAGACTAAGAGTTTTTAATGTTAAGACCATGTTTTATATGTTACATTTATATTAAGGACTTTATTAATGAAAGAACTAAATAATTTCATCTAAATATTCAAGAAAATCGAGAAAGTTCCTTTTATTTAAGTACAAGACATTTTTTATTTCCTTCCGTTTATTGATCCTATGATCATACCACTGGCAACCAACTGAACTACAATGAAGTACAATATATTGAAAACAGGAAAAATATGAAATAACAAAAATTCTCAGAAGTAAACCTATCTATGTACTAGTTTGTTATTGTTTTAAACATAAAGATCTATAGTGTCATTTATTTTATCGCTGTTAACCACTATCAACTTATGAACGTGACTCACAAGTCATAACATTGAAAAATCAAGGAATTTACAATGAGATATTTTTAGGTACTGGTACCGTCTCTAATGAAATATACGTAAAATAACACGTGCATTTCGTTGATTTGATGTGGAATTTGCCGCGCAAACCTCATGTACCGTAATAAAATCATGTAAATTTAGATCCCCGACAGACGATCGACGTCACAGCGCCTGCGTTCTGTACCTACTACATCTGTCAAAGAGCACTGACCTAAAAAATATATAACGCACGCGACCATAACCTAAATACAACATTATGTGATAATGAAAATCTTAAATTATGTGTAAATATAGAGACTTACCAATATAAACTTGAAACCACTCATGGGAATTCCCAAGCGAAAGTGAGTGGAGTGACGCCGTCGTTACAATGTTTCGTCATTACTTCCCCAAATCAAACTTTTAACACTGTTTTCACGATTTATCTACTATAATTACACTGAAATAACGTTGTTTTAATAAATAAAAACACTAATGAACACGTTAAAGCCACATGACTCGACAAAAACATTGATGTTTTATTAAAAAGGATACACTTGAAGCCGCTGGCCCATATCCTGGATGAGATTGGCGGCCTGCTGCCGATAAGCTAGCTCCTTATCTGCATCTAAGCCACATTTTCTGCTTGGAGAACTCTGTAGCTGTTCTTTTGTAAAATACCATTTTTCTTGTCCACCAGCCATCGAATGGATATACTAATGACTGAAGGCACACAGCGAGAGAGAGTACGTCTCTGTCTACACGCCTAGGTACGAAAGAGACAGCGCTATGACAGCGACCACCGGAAATACACCACGTTAACATTTGAGCGTCTTACAATATATTAAATAACATCGTCAAGCTAACAACACCTAAAATATTCACAAAATTATATATGAATTAAATTAATGTTTTTCACTATTAACACTTGATTGGGTAGTTATAAAAAAATTGCGTCACTTTATGTAAAACTAGGTGGCTATAGTCAAACAGTCGCCATTGTAACATTTCGGTGACTTCACTGTGAGAACTCCGGTGACAGAATGAAGATCTGCAACAATTCGAGGTACGTTACGTGTTATCACTGAGTGTTATTTTGCTACTTAATAATAAAATTTTTGTTTGTCTATATATTTAAACAATATAATTAACTTTTAAACGAAAGAAACGACTTTAAATATACAGACCTAAAGACTCTGTCACACGGTGCAAATGGCTGACCCACCACTGTAGCGTACAATACACTTCATTATTTCATTCGTCGAAATAAATTACTTTATAACAGAAAGGACCTCTAATTACATAAAAATTAGCTAATTATTTTATGATTCATTTGTGTGTAATTAATTTGAAAAACAAGTCTTTGCAAAGTGATTAATAATAAATAAGAAATGTTTTTGTTTTCTCGGTTCAAATTGCGTAGTTCTTTATAAATATTCTTAATCTGTATACGTGTTTTTCCGCTTTTCACTAAATATTCCTTTTTTTTTAAATTAACCATTATTACAATAAAAATTGTCTTGATTTTTGTGCTTGTGATATTACAGATTAAAATTCAATTTTACTTAAATAACTAATTGTTTCCGTTACATAAATTATGTTTGCAATAAAAAGAGAAAATGTGAACCACTTGCAACCTTACAACGTTAGAGTTTCTGAGCGTAAGTAAAACAGTTGCTTTTTACAAGGTTTTCCTTTATTTTGAACACTCATGCTTATATATATCTTGGTACACACGTTTTATTGTATTTTCTAGGTATAAAGTTCATTAAAACGCGGATGTCAAAGTAATAAAGTTCAATTTCCAATAACCTAATTTTGTACGTCACACGCCTACAAAACATACATTTTTTATTTCTTATTACTATAGGAAAGGTAAAGGTCAAAGACTAAAACCTATTTAAAATTATCTGTTAAAATGGCTTTGACTTGCGAAATATTTTATTGTGCTGCATCTGACCCTCCATAAAATTTATGAACGAAGAAAAGCTGCGAATTTATTTTTCAAATAACAATATTATCTAAAAACTAAACAAATGTATAATAAAACTATTAATAAAATATATAGTCTTTCAAAAACTAATAAAACTATTAATAAAATATATAGTCTTTCAAAAACTAATAAAACTATTAATAAAATATATAGTCTTTTTTAGTTAATTCATCATCATCAGAAGATAAAGTAAACATGTCACAGCCACGAAAAGTGATACATCTACAGAAGGTCCGGATGCTCAGCCGTGGTGGGAGGTCATCCGCACCTTCAATAAGGATAACCAATGTGAAGTCCATCAAGCCACCGGACCCTGAGCTGTTGAGAAAGCAGGAAGAAGAGAAATTACGGCAACAGGTATTGATTTGTGTTTACTAAT
>JBAIZZ010000097.1:24650-46249 GCA_037355905.1 Heliconius aoede | reverse complement strand
AAAAAAAATATTTACAATAAAAATAAAGGCAAAGCAAAGGTCACTCCGAGAACTGCCAAGCGTCCGAGACTCGAGCCTACACTAACGATCAAACTTATGAGGTACATCATTCTAACGACTTTACTAAGCGTATGTAACCAGCCCCAAAAATGAGGCCAACAAATGTTTTTTTTTTACATTTTTTTTCAAATCTGCAGCCTTTTTGTACAGTATATGATACTTACTAACAATATATGTATAGACATAGTTAAAACCGTAATTTTTTTGGTCGCGAGGTATCTTCGACCGCGCATCGTCGCGTGGACGTAGAAAACCCTCACATTTTCACGGCACTGCTATACAAACCCCAATTACAATTACACGTAATAAGATATATTTTTTGCTTTTTCTGTTTTTTTTCTTTAATTTTTACTAACAAGAAAGTGATATCAAAGAAACTACCGTTAACGCCGTCTTCCGCCGCTACATCTAAAACTAATTACAATAACACAAATTTGAATTATTGTTTTATTTAATTAAATAAGCCAGCAACAAAAGCGAAATTCACTTCCAAACAACCCAAAACGTATAAAAAATTAACGTATGTAGCGGTTAAATGTAGTTTCTTTGATCAAGTTGTTGTTATAGTAGTACATAGTAATGATAGACGAATATTTATTTAAAAATGACAACACTTCTATGGGAAGCTCACTAAGAGATCGAGTGACCTTTTTACATTTTTTTTTCTTTGTATTATTATGTATTACCATTTTTTTCTGTAAACCTATTTAACGTTTGAAGCTAAACAGCGCTTGGAACAGAACAAGCATTTGTTTTAAAGTAAAATTACACGTAAATACGCGGTATTTAGTTATAAGCTATCAATGAAGTAGAGGTGTGTTGTCAAAAAATCCAAGAAATTTTATATGAAAATAAAATTTAAAAAAACATCATTAATAAAAAAAAATGAAAATAGAAATCCATCAAACCTTCATTCAGCGAAACAGCATAATACATTTACAACATTTATTTGGCTCCTTATTGTTTTTTATAGAAAATATGACATTTTTTCAATAGGGCACAGATAAGAAAATCTCTTCAATAGTACAAAACTACAGTATAATAAATATATCGCACGCGGGGATTAGATTGCGATACTGTTTAAAATATCAAAACCAAAATTATTCACACTGTATAACCAATTTAATGGTAAAATTTGGAATTATCAACTCAAAATTTCTAGATTTTCTACTGTTTCAGCTCAAAAACTCAAATTCAAATTTGTGTGAACAATTTTGATATATACATAATAACACTATAACTTCATTATATAATAGAAAGGAAAAATACATAAAAATAGCGATAATACGTGCAAACTAAATACAAAATTCCGACGAAGGTAGCAGGTTCGATTACTGAAGAGTACAGTTTCTTGTGATACAATGAAGTGGATAGTGTTTTATAACATTTCCTAAGCATTTTGGATCTTAACATGAATATCTGGTCCGGCCAGTCTAAATTACAACTATTTATTTATTATTATATATAATACAGTACATACATCAAATATACACTCGACGATTTGTTATCGCAAATTAATTGTTACTTTTTTTTTAAATTTTTCCATTCGCGTAAAAAATAATAACTAAAGAAAGTTTCATTTAATTAAAAAAATCCTAAGCGCAATGCCGGCCTTGCTTTTGTCTGTTTATAGTAAGTATTATACATACATACATGAATAAATATTTTAAAAAACATCTATTCAAAATAGACTGTTAATCGGTCACAATTTGTGATTTATTTATATAAAAATGTCATTAACATAAAAAAACCTCCAATCACATGGACCTTACATCGTTTTAAGTATTAGGAATAAAGAATAATAGAATTAGAATATTAAAAAGAAGAAGAATACGTAATCATTTAAAATTAAGAAAAACAGTAAGCAAAATGGCCGGCATCTCATTTGTATTTTACATACATTGTATTAACTATGTCACAGCCACTTAAATTATTTTTAACGAAGCTTGCAATTTACAAAAATGGACCAAATCGCAAAAAACAAACATGGCGACCGATTATATTATAGACACAACTATAATTATAGTACACATTCTATAATCATAATATTTCCATTATTATATATTTCTCCTTTAGCTTCACGCTGTATCCCGCATATAACAAAGCAGGCAGAGGATACCTAGTGGTAACACGCAATTCCCAATAAACTGTCCAAATATCAAGACTGTGTGTTGAGTGGCAGAATTCAAAGCAACACTATGTCATGTTATCTGAGTGAAAAAATTAAAATAATTCATACCCACAACCGTGCGTACATTCAGACACTGCCACTGCCACTGAGACGCTACGACGGCCTCATAATATTTATGTTATATAAAAAGTAGTTATATCATTACTTTTATATTATAGTCAGTGTTTTTCACTTCACTTGGTCATATTAAAAAAAATGGTTTCTAATACGATTTTTAAACATTTATTAGCACTTACAAATTGTTGCAATGTAATATGCATTTTTTTTTATTAATTACATCAAAAAACATCAATTTTCTTTACAAGTCAGATTACACATAGAATAAATGACTGTAGTAAATTCTAGAAACTACCATTGTTCAAGTAAAATTTACATACATTTGATGAGAACATTTAAAACACATTGATGAATCATACATATTTTATTGTAAGTTCCACATATAGTCCAAATTTTAATGTTTAGGCTTTTGCTAAAATGCTAATATAGGCAGACTGGATGAGTCTAGGCTGTTTGAAACTAGATACAGATTTGATTGTAGCTCATTGGGTGAAACATCAGAATCCATTGTGGGTATGTCTGAGAAGTCATTGGACATGTCCACTTTTACCGTTACATTGATGTCGTCGTTGATGTAACTGACTAAATCTCCAAATTCTTCTAACCCGCAACGGGTTGCTTTAATATCAGTTTCACATTTGTTTCTACTTTGGGAAGTCTCTTTACTTTTGACATCTATACTTAAGTCTTCATCTGCCTTTGATTTTTCTTCAATATGGCCATGACTTTTCTTAGTATTTTCCAACATATTTTCATCTATGTTAAGTAATTTATCAAAATCTTTGCTAGATTTGTTACACTCCACTTGTTGACTAACATCATCAAGTGTATTTTTTCTAACACTTTTAAGAAGCTCATCAAAACTGTTAGTCTTATCTGCACTTTTGCAAGACTGTATAACAGTTTCTCTTGATTTAATATTTCGAATTGTAGTTTCTATTATTTTATCTGTTTTTCCATCATTCCTTTTGTCATTGATCTTGACTTTCTCACTGTAGCTCTTAAGCAGTTCATCAAAACTCATTGTATAATTTCTTTCACTTCTACACTTTTGTATTATAGTTTTGCGAGATTGATATTTGCTTGTACTTTTACACTTTTCAATATCACTTCTGCTTGGTTGATCGTACACGCTTTTGCCTTCTGTACAGTGTTTCAAGAGTTCATCAAAGCTTATACTACGATATTTGTTTTGGAATGTTCTTGTAGAATTTCTTTTGTCGATATGGTTGTAAGGTTTCTGTGTTTCAGTTTTGTGTTTGTTTTGAATGTTTAATTCACTTTTATTAGCTTTCATAAATTTCTCAGTATTAAGCACATTAGTAGAATCATCAAGATTATTATCGCCACTCTGGTCATTGTTTTTATGTTTATCATTATTTCCATGTTGTTTTGGACTATTCCTTGCTTTTTTACACTTTTTAAAACTTTTCGTTTGACTATTTGTTTCACACTTCTTACTACTTGTGTTATGTTCGTGACATTTTTCCTCATTAGGTTTACAGTTATTTCTTTGAGTTTTATGTTTATCACCACCACTTTGAGCGTCACTTTTCTTCTGACTGTTTATACGTTTCCTAACAATTTTTATATCACTTTTAACACTTGCACTTTCACCAATAAACCGACAATTTTCGCGAGTCTTTTTATCGTCAGGTTTTTGAACACTCTTCTTTTTGGTTGCTTGGTACTTGGGACCTTGGTAACGGTTTCGGTTGCTATTACTATTGCCCGGTTGTCACGTGACCTCCATTGGTAGCGTGTCAGTGGGTCGCCTGCGGACGCCGTTAGTCGTGGATTCATTTTCGTCTGGGGTAAGATCAGCGGTCATGTTGGTGTTTGTTGAGGTGGTAGGTGCAGTTGATGCTTCTACTATTTCACTGTAATTGGAAATATTTTTTTAATTATTAAGAATTTTCACAATAATTTTATATAACAAAATTCAATGTGCATAATACAGTAAAAATATTTTAAGAAACAGTGATGGTTTAGGTTAATTTTCTTTTAGACAGAATTATTACATTCAAAACAATTTTATTCTTATACTAGTGGATTCAGGCGGCTTCGCCTGCTTGAATTATACGAATATTTATTAAAAATGTTTTATAAATTATTTTCAGTTTAGGGGATAAATTCTGATAAACCATTTTTCTGAGTAAACCATAAGTATCTCAAAATCAAATTAAATAACAATTGATGCCAATTTAAATATTTTTTCCTTTCAACACCTATTTCACCCCTTCAGGGTTAACATTTTTCAAAATCCCTTTAAGAAGGATGTAATAAAAATCAACATCTGTCCTAATTTAGCTTCTACGGCTGCGGCTGTGCGTGCGTCTTATCATAGATAATTAAGTAAACAATGTCCAAATCAATTTAATTAAAAATAAAAGTAGGCTGAAACATAGTTCACATTAAACAGGGAAATGTAATCAACTATTTTTTTTTCATTAAAATTACTAAAAGAAGCAGCAGTGTAGGAGAGAGAGCCTAGGGAAAGCAAGGGGCGGCGTTGAGTTCCCGAGTGGAACGGAAGTGTTTCAATGGGAGACGGAAGTGTCTTAATGGGTATAAAATATCTTAACACCTAGTTTACTCTATTCTGCCTACCACGCAATTTGCGGGATACAGCTACAAAAAAATCCCATATCAGGCTTTGATGGTCCCATACACTCGAAATAAACAAAAAAATACATGTTTACTAACATATATAAAAAAAAGTACACTCACGCAACAGGATTCGGTCTGGGCTGAGCTATCAACCTGCCCTGCCTTGCTTTGAGCTGAGCTGTTGTAATCGCTATGGCCTGAACATTAGCTGACAGGGCCTGACCACCGGGACCAGATATCGCTATCTTCTGTCCTTTGGGCAAAACATTCTTTTGCAGCAAATTAGCCACTACCGAGCTAGGAATAGAGGCAGTTTTCGTTTGCGCCATACTTATACTAGTTGAGGGTTCAGACGAGCTTCGGGCTATAGGCGAGGTTACTTGTATGGTCCGATTTTTCAATTGAACTTGCGGGAAATGCTGTCTTAAGGGAGGTCTTACAGGTAACGCGGCTCTCACAATCTGTCTACCATCTAAACTGACACTAACTCGGTGTCTTGTGGTCGCTGTGACATTCCCTTTGAGGGTACCATCAAACACCACCTGCCTTTTCTTGGCATCGAAGTCCAATCTTGCCACTGACGTTTTGACTGGTGGCGGTTGTCTCAAAACGTTGACTAAATGCGGCCCTTTCGCTAGCTGACCGCTTTTAATTTCGAAAAATTGTGCCATGGAACCCGGTGTTTTTAGTAAAGCTGGTGGTTTATTGTCACCTAAAGCCGCTAGTGAGACGACTGCTGGTAATTGGGCTATAGATCTATTTTGGGCTATTAGTTGAGCCCGCTGAGTGTGCGATAACGGATGGGCGTGGAGTACTTTTAATTTACTTTGTGTCACGTGATGCATTTGAGGTGCAACTACTACTGAAGGATGATGTATTTGTAAGGGTTTATGGGCTAAGGCGGGTGCTAATTGGACGAAGGGGGTAACTCTTCTATTAGCCACGTTAGCCATGGACACGTTCCCGACGTTAGCCATGGACACGTTTCCTATGTTGGCCATGGACACGTTCCCCATGTTTGCCATGGATACATTTGCCACATTTGCCATGGAGACGTTGCCCACGTTAGTCACGTTGGGTATTTTGCCAGTGCCTGCTGTCACCACATTGGCCACACTTGCCACTGTAGCTGAACCTGGAATGAGAAAAATATTTTTAATTAAACAAAATAGCTAAGGTATATGAGTATATTAATGCTACAATGATACAACTAAAATGTGATATGATACACAATTTTTATAACAAACTAACGGACTCACGCAGCTTCGTCCGCTTGAACTGTATGAATATATTTATGATTTTTTTTCAGTTTTCAATAGGCTAAGTAAGAAAAAATATAAGTTTAAATAATCAAAAATCAGTGAATTACATAAGAATGTAAAAAAAGATCATGGTGGAAGTATGAACAAGCCCCGCAGACAGTGGCAAAACATATTACAACTTATATGGTGGGATTGGAAAGGAATCGCCCACTAGCTTTTGGCACCGGGTAAAATAACGATTATATACGATCAATGAGTCTGACCTCTACTGTCAGCAATTGATGAGGTTAAAAAACTATTGGGAATAACCGGCCGGAGCTGGTGAATAGGAAGGGTGTGGTGTTTCACCATGACAACGCCAGACCGCACTCATCTATAGCCACGCAGCGAAAATTGAGGGAACTTGGCTGAGATGTGCTGATGCGTAATCTGTATAGCCCTTGCTCCAACATATTTCCACCCGTTTCGGTCATTGCAGATGTATACACAACTTTGTGAACAATACGAAAATATTTTTGCCCCGACATATTTTTGCTATACAAAAAAAATATTTTATGTAGCACAAAAGGTCCGTTTACATTTTAATATTTTTGCTTAAGGTAAGAGATACAGAGATGAGGTTGGATGGAATATCGATCCATATCTACCAAAATCCGATCTATATCTAAAAAAACAGAACATGTCGTGGCGCAGTGGCACAAGGGTGCCGCCCGTAAACGCGACGGTTGTGGGTTCGATTCCCCACTCGAGGAAGTGAAATATTTCTTTGCGTTTATATTTCCATTTTTCTTCGCTCTGGTGTTGAGGCAAAAGCGCGGCGTTGAGTTCTGCCACTCTACACGCAATGCCTCCAGAATTCTGCAGAAAGTGGGGAACGGAGTGTCTTAAAACCGAGGTTCCCTCAGCCTACCCTGCTGTGTGCAGGATACCGCGTGAAGCTGAAAAAAAATCTACCAAAACATTAATTTATAAAAAAAAACATACCAATCTCCCTATGCTGAGCATTATGAACGGGCAAAGCTACCGCCGTGAAGGGTCCATTTTGCAACAAACCCACTACAGTGCCTGCCGTCGAACACGCGTTGACCTGCCCTTGATTTTGAAGGCGCACCTGAAGATTAATAAAAAATATACATTTTTTTATAAATTAAATAAATTATATTATTTAATATTCGTCCGTCAAAAAACCTTTCGCACGGCTGCGCCTACTTAAATCACATTGATTATAGCCTACGTGTACACTCTTTTCTGTAGTTCTTGCGTGAAAAAGGAACAAACATCCATTCCTTTGTACAAGCTTCCGTTCCAGTTATAATATTATCAAATAGTACAAATAATTTATATATTTAAAATTGTCGCACCAAAATAATAAGGTTAAAATAATTTAAATTCTGTTCAAGTAAATATTAACTAATCTCTCTTTTAAAAATTTAATAATTAACTGGACAGAAAACGAAATACAATACATAGCTTTATTTACCTAAAACGCCAAATTTAAAAAAAAACCAACCTTCAAGCTATCAGAAACGGCAACAGTAACAATATGAGGCGTTGTGTGCGTCACATGTGAGCTATCTGAAGATATCACCACTTCCCTCCTCTGAGCTGATGCTATTATATGCTTCTTCAATGGAGAATTCTTCACTACATTCTTTACAACCACAACCTCTTCATTATTCTTCTTCTCCACTTTGACCTCATTGACCTCTTCAACAATAACCTTCGAAGTGGGGACCAGACACTTCTCAACATTCTTGAGTTTCTCCACCTTGGGCGTTTCTGGAACTAATTTGTCTATATAGACCGGTTCTTTATCCATTGTGGTGACCTGCACGGATGTGGAACCGAAACCCTCGTCTCTCCTTTGGCCAGAGGCAGTACGCCCCTCCTGACTCTGGCCGTGATATAAAAAAGAATCTGTCAAATCTTCTAAAAGGTCGTCTGATAACGATATTTTCTTATCATCCTTTGTCAAATCAACATCATCTAATGCTTTTAAGTCTGTTTCTGATAAGATACTCTCAACTTGAGCTTCTGTAAGACCTAGGTTCTCTACTAATAGATCATCTCCGCTGGTATCAAGGTTCTTTTCCGCATTATTTGTGTCTATAGTAACATCTCCGTATAGATCATTCAATGTAAACTCAGTTGTTCTGAATGTAAGTCCCTCGGAGGGCTCAGTTAGTTCAACTGTAATGGGTAGGTCCGGTGGTATTGGAAATTGATCATTAGATGGTTTTTCTATGTATGGAGGCGACGGTGGCGGTGTTTTCGGTCGGAAGTGTAACCTGGAATTAAAATGTAACAAAATAAAATAATGTTTTGTTTTCAGCTTCACGCTGTATCCTTGCAACAGGGAGCCACTCCCCACTTTCCGCCGAATTCTGGAGGCATTGTGTATTAAGTAGCGAAACTCAAAGCCGCGCTTATGCTTTTGTTTAAACAGTGTGTCATCCCAAAAGTATATTTTCTTTAAAGAAAAAATAGCACTCAATAAATGTAGATACTAGATTCTGATTATATATGTTATGGAAGTGGTATATATGGAACCTACTTACATACATAAATATTATAAGAAATATTTATAATCTTTGCCTCATTACGCGTAGTTACGCACATAGTACACAATGATAATGGGTTCAAATCTGACTCACGTAAAAGGAATATTTATATTGATAACCAACATCTAATACAAATAACACAAATCTTTACTTAATATTACTTTTAAAAAATAAAAACAACCAACCATTTCTTATTAACTTCATTGATGAACTTTTCAAACTCAACTTCTACAGGCTGCAAACTATCATCTGATTCATAACTGTTGTCACTGCATCCGGACCAAGATCTCTTTCTTATCACTCTTTGCAAGTTCTCTCTCACATAACTGTCTATTGTTCTCTTATCACTGAGTTCACTATCACTGTTCGACACTTTATCACTGTCCACTTCCATTTTGACGTCTGACATATCGGGTTTGAAATCTGACGCATCGTGTATGACGTCTGACACGTCATGTTTGACATTTGTTGTGTCATGTTTGACATCGTCAACGTCATTCTTGACCGGGACCGTCCAGAGATAGGAGTGTGTCGATAGATGTTTTCTAAAGGCGTGCCTCCAGGAGTATTTTCCACCGCTGTGGTAATCGCGGGTGATTTCTTTTGGAGTTCTATGAGGATTGGTCTCGAGGTCGATCTGGAAATTAATTATTGTTATAAATGTGTTAAATTAAAGGATATAAGAACGAAAGAGTACTTATTTCAATAATTTGGTTTTAATTTTAGTTTATTTACGATTTTAGTTTATATACGAGGCTGTCGTGGCGCAGTGGTCAAGGGTGCCGCCTGTAAACGCGACGGTTGTGGGTTCGATTCCCGCTCGAAGAAGTGAAATATTTCTTTACGTTTATATTTCCATTTTTCTTCGCTCTGGTGTCGAGACAAAGCGCGGCGTTGAGTTCTGCCACTCAACACGCAATGCCTCCAGAATTCGGCAGAAAGTGGGGAACGGAGTGTCTTAACACAGAGGTTCCCTCTGCCTACCCTGCTGTGTGCGGGATACAGCATTAAGCTGAAAAAAAATTTGTTAATTTTTAAGCAACTTCTGTAAAAGAAGGTTTGATTCGCCTGTATTTTTTTTTTTGTTTTTTACCTCAGAACTTTGGATTGCTGGGTGAACCTATTTTGATATTTTTTTATATGAAAGCAGTCCAATTCTGACAATGTTAACCATGAGAAAATAACACAAGCCTTAAATTTGTATTATTTAATATATGTACTCGAAAAATAATTCAACATCACACCACCGATCCATTATACTTTTTTTATTGGAAAGAATGTGCTTAAAGGGTAGTTCAATGAGAAAATGGTTAGTTTCTGATCAAAGGATCCGTGGCAAAATAACAATAGTTTACTATTATAGTTTTATTTTTATTATATTTTATTTTTTTTAAAGTTATATTTAGTATGTATAACAGTTTTCTATTTACTTTAGCACTCAATAAGAATATTTTATGTTTCATATTTTTTTTATTTATGCATATTCCAGCACCGAGGCAAGAGCCCGATGTTTAGTTCCGCCACTCAATACGCACCGAAAAATTCGGCGACTAGTGGGAAAGGAAGTGTCTTAATATTAGGTTCCTGCCTATCCTGCTGCGTTCTGGATACAGCGTAAAGCTGATCCGATTTGTTTTTTTTATATGTATACGATATTTAAATAAATGAAAGTACAATCTGGTAGACGTACCTCCTCGCGGCGGTCGTGGTGGTGATGGTGCGCGAAGGGCAGCGCGCGCCACAGCGGGTCGAGGGGGGTCGCGCGGCGGTCGAGCGCCACGCGGCCACCGCGCGCCACTCGGCGCCGTGCGAACCCTACGCACGCCGGGTACGGGTGCGCCACTGACGTCAGCGTGTACCTGATCACACATCATCAAATGCACTTATTAAATGTCCACTGCATTAACAGATGTACTAATTGTCTTTATGCCAGTGAATTGCATTGTTTTCCAATACTCCAATACTAAGTGATGAAGCTACAGAACTCAAAGAATGCCAGTCACTATAGGAACATGCGACCTTTGTCTAGTTAATACGAATCATATCAAAGAGGAGCAGACCGTCGTGATGCAGAAGCACAAGCGTGTGACTGTAAACACGATGGTTGTAAGATACCCCCTCGGGGTAATGAAATATTTAATATTTTCATTCTCTCTCTATGGTGAAGAGGCGAAACGTAGAGTTGAGATACGTCTCTCACAATGTCTGTAAACACGCAATCCCTCGAGGAATCGGCGGAAAGTGGCGAAAGAAAGTATCTTATTGGGAAACGGAGTGTCTTAAAACTAGGTGACGAGATTTTCTCCGCCTATCATGTTATGTATATACTATTCTAATAATATTATTAACTCACCTCATCCTCTCATCGACCTCGTGCTCAAATAGTCCATCTTTAGAAGGATTATCGGGGTCCAGAGGATCACCGTATAATGTCGACGTGGGCTGAAGTAATTAAAAAAATATTAAAATCAATAAAGTACTAGAATAAGAATTATTTATTGTGAAGACTATTACTGTCGCACATTTTGATTGATATGGTATGGTGTATGTATAGTTAAGAAACACAACCGAATCTGATTATAGCAAAATATAAAATATATAAAATCGAGGTCATTGTGGCCAAGAGGCTCAAGCGTGTGACTGCAATTGCAGCAGTTGTGGGTAGTGAAGTTCTTTTTTACACTACCTAAGAATGGAATCCACAACCCACTAACCGACAAATTAATACAAAACCTACCATTTCATAGAAACATCCGGGTTTGCGTCGGAACGCGAACGGCCCATCGTCTGGAGGCGTCGTCTCCTCCTCGGAGGACGTACACACACCGGAATCTGTAATTATTATAAATTGAACATAAAAAAAATATAAATATTATGTTGGTAATAGGAAAAATATATTTTAAAAATATTTCTGAATTTCTATGACAGGAATCGAACCCGCGATATCTATATGAAAAGTACAATACCTTATTTCATTAAACTCATTGTCTACATTTAAATATTTTTCCTAACCCTGGCCATTTCAACTAAATGATATAAAGACGTCTTCACACAACACTAGATTATTCTTTTTATAAATAAAGGCATCCCCACACTGTCTTGTCCAGGGACGTCAAAACGTGACGTCGACATAACTTCCTAATTTGACGTGACGTGGACATCCAAATGTTGTCGTCACGTCACCGTTACTATGAAGGCACCTCCACACGCCCCAGACTCCGGCCAATACGACCCCGTGGCCCCCTGACACAAGACCCCCGACCCCGTGACACGTAACCCCGGTGACCCCGCCATACTGACCTCTGTGTGGGTGGGCGGGCGCGTGGTGTCGATGCTTGCGCCGCTTGTACGGTCGCTTCTCGCGCTGCAATGACAACATAATGGCGTACTACTTTTGGACTATATCATTTATATTTACATTTATTTTGTGATTTATAAAATGTATTTTATTTGACAGACAGACGGACAATCTTTTTTTTTTTCATATTATTGTTTACTATTGAAAATATGCTAAGTTATATTATGATTATTTAAGAATTTTTGCATAAAATATGTATCATGTTAGTCGTTGTGAACAATAATAATTTTCAGGCCAAAAAAAAGTACTACAAAAATATACGTATATAATAACCTATAGTTTACCTAAAATAAGAGTCAAATTAAAAAAAAATAAAAACAACTCAAAGTCTACTCGAGTTTAAAGAGTCATAACTCACATCTTGAAAAACAATCAACTTATTATCTATCTATAAGTGTACAGTACGGTCTGCGGGTCGTGGCCGCCCTGAAGTTAGCTGTAGATAGCTGCGCAAATAAGATTTTTTTAATTTTTACTACTTTTTATATTTTATCCCAGAGGAAATGTTTAGAAAGCCTAACTTGATGGTGGCCACGACCCATCTACCGTATTATATATTACCGTATTATATGGTGGTGAAATATCTCACTTCCGCTTTTTGCTCTTTATTCAATGCTTTATAAAAAGTGTTACAGTGATCAGATTTCGTTCAAATGTGCGCCGTTTCCTTCGATAGTCTGTTACCATCTAGACGGTAACCTCATAATACCCACCTTGTAGAACCCCCACTCCTTTTTTGCGACGAACTCGGACAGCCACTTTTCACAAGCCTCTTTTGAGGCCAAATTTACACCACCAAGGGCATTCTGCATGGACAGGAACAGGTGGTAATCACTTGGCGCTATGTCCGGGCTATATGTTGGATGCAATAAAACCTCCGTATCTTCTGACGAGTCACCAAAGATGTGTGTGGCCCGGCGTTGTCTTCGTGGAACACAACACCCTTCCTGTTGGCCAATTCTGGACGCTTCTGGTCGATCGTCTGCCTCAAGCAGTCCAGTAAATGATAGAATTAAACGTTCGGCCATATGGGAACAGCTCATAGTGGATTCCCTTAGAATTCTACCAAACACACAGCAAAATCCTCCTGGCCGTCAATCCGGGCTTGGCCACCGTCTGGGCCGCTGCACCGGCCGTCGACCACGACCGTTTTCGTTTGATATTGTCGTATGTGATCCATTTTTCGTCGCCAGTCACTCCGCTTCAAAAATGAATCGAGTTCGTTCCGTTTCAGCAGCATATCGTAGGCGTTGATTCGGTGGAGATTTTTTATTTGCGTAAAATCACGCGGCACCCAAACATCAAGCTTTTTTTGTATCCAGCCTTCTACAGATGATTTAAAATGGTTTGGTGACTAACTTCCATCTCCTGGGCGATGTAACGAGATGTCACATGCCGGTCTATCTCGATTTTTTCCAGAATTTGATCGGTATTCGTCGCAACAGGTCTTCCGCCGGCTGGCTTATCCATGGTGTCGTTTTCAACGACTCTGAATCCTCGAAACCATTCCTCCGCGGTTCGAAGTGATAGAGTGCTATCCCCCAAAACACCATCAATCTCACGGAACGTTCTCTAGTGGATTCGCTTTTAACGAAGGAAAACTTCAAATAAGCGCAAATTTCGGCGTTAGTGAATTCCATGTTTACACGTCTATAAGTTCTGAATGCAGTATCCAAACTAATCATGCATAGCGTCAGTTTGTAGGTTATGTCAAGACCTTTCAAATGTTGTATAGTATTGTCCGATATGAGCTGTATAGCGCTTTGTACGTAGCCGCGAAATTCAAAATACAAAAAGGCGGAAGGGAGATATTTGACCCTTTTTTATGAATGTTGTACGGACGGAGGAGTATGAAATGGCAAAGTTATATGTTAATGTGCGTGCGTGCGGGCGTGCCGGACGCTAATATTTCACACAACATACAGTCCACAAGGTTTAAGCTGAGCTTTGCATTTTTGCGAGTGTTGTGTGTGTTTGTACTGCTTGCAGCCTACACCTCTTGTACGGATAGCAGCGTCACAAATTTAATCATTATTATTTTATTTTTACATTTCATTTATTATTGTAAAGAAAAGTTAAAGAAAAAGTTGGCACTATCATTGTAGAAATTGGACCAATGTGAAAAAAAACCATTAAGATACAATATCGGGCGTAGAAGAATTGATGATGATTGAGATGGCAACGCACATTGTACGAGTCAATTGGTTCTATAATGTACATAAATATATATAAAACTTACCTGTCTGGGCGTGTCGATGGGCGTGGCGGGTGCGCGCGGGGGGTAGTGCTGCACCGTGTACTCGCGCCTGAACGCAGGGGCTATCGGCACCGCTGTGTATTGAGGTCTGTTGGTGTTCAAGATATGTTACAATTAATATCACACCGTTTCCCGCATATAGTAGAGTATGTAGAAGGAATCTAGTGTAAAGACATTCCGATACGTATGAGCGACTCAATTTTCAAAACATTGTGGATCGAGAGACGTAACTGAATGCTGCAATTTATGCATTTGCAATATGTTTTTTGACTTCGAGCTGTATTCTGCATCTAGCAGGGTAGGCAGAGGAAAATGTGTGAACATTTACCCACTCACCGCCGAATTTACTGAGTGAGTTATTAAGTGACAGAGCTCAGCGCCGCGGTTTGTGTTATTACCGAAGCGAGTGATTCACAACCGTCGTATTTACAGTCACACGTGTGTGCCTCTACGCCTAATTTCTCGGCCAATTTCCTACATAATATATAAAAGTATCGAAATCGTCATAACAAGCTAACCTCGGTGGCGGATCGGGCAGTAGCTGGCTGGCGAAGTCTCCCGCCGCGTACCTCCTCTCCGTGAGGAGCGCGGTGAGCTTCACCAGCTCGCGCTTGGAGTGTTCCCGGCGGGCGACCAGCTCTAGGAGGGTCAGGGCTCTGGCTAGGTCACGACGCAGTTTGAGCATCTTCTCATATGAGCTTTCGTCGTTTTTCCTGGAATAAATATAAAAAAATGTATATATTTAAAGTGATTTCAGATAATTTTTTATATTCTTTTAGCTAACTAAATTATTCTAAACACCAAAATATAATAACAATAATAAAGTTTTTAAGAATATATATAAATCTCACCTATTTTTTCTAGTCTGCATTTTCTCCGTCCTCCGCCTGAACGCTAAGTAAGGATTGTTCGCCGACTGGCCCGGCCTGCTTTCCGTTTTCACTGACAGTATAAGAGGGTGTTGCTGGAAAGTATAGATACATAATCATACATATATAACATACATACGTTTTTGCCGTGTGATCCCGGCCTAGAATAGAATCACCCTGATACTGTCGGTGTCGTAAGAGGCGACTAAAGTACGTGTGGTAGAGTCACGTCGCAAGTAATGGCAACACGAATGGGCAGACAGACACGAATGGGATTAATACCACCTCCGGCATTTAAAACCGGCGTGAAGTAGTGGCTTTTGCCACTGCGTTTCGCAAAGGCAACGCAACTGTGACTCCTCTGGTGTCGCATGGGGTCGTGGGCGGCGGTGATCACTTACCATCAGGTGACCTGAACTCTCGTTTGCTGTGTCCTTTACCATAAAAAACAATTAAAAAAACATTGCCAAACACAGCTTTGAACCATTCGCTGTTGTTTTTGGATTGGGGTGAGCAAATGCGGCAGCTCGGTGAGTCTAGAACATACAATTGTAAGATTCTCTTCGCCTGTACAAAACATAACCCAAAAACTTACAGTATTCAATCTCTTGTTGAGCCAGTAGTCGTAAACGGCTATGACGAGGTCGTCGTGCCTCTCGAGCAGCAGCTTCGCCTCGTTCAAAGTGACGACCGTCTGCCCCGAGCTCTTCTCCAGCTTGTCCATCATCTGTTCGAACTTTAGCTCTGAAATTTAATAGTAAAATGGGTTTTTAAGATTGTGTATGATTTAAACTAGTATCTACGACTGTTTATTAACAATTTATTATTTCTATCTGTTTATTATTAACAAATTATATAAAATTTAAGATGCCAAAAGCGAGAAAACGAAAAAATATTTAATTTCACAGAACCACAAGCGTCGTGATTAAAGTCTCACGTAGTATATAAAATAAATATTCTACTCCACGATTCAGAGAGCACGCTGCTAGTTAAAGTATACTCATATTAATAATATGTTGCTATACAAAATGTATTTAAATCAAAATACACTAATGCACAGCAAATCGTATACGATATATATATATATATATGTGTGTGTAGTATATGTAAGACACGAAAGGCTTGTTCGATTTACATTGTTTGACGTGGTTGTTCACCGCCATTTTCAAATCGATTCATGATAAATGGTTGCGGTTTCAAATCCAAATACGAATAATTGGATTTGAATTGGAAATGTTTAAAGATTAATTAATTGCCTTCATTTCATTGTTTTATTTCCTTTGCATTTTCTATCGTTGATTGTGTTGAATGGCGAAACTCATCGCAGCGCTTCCAAGAACAGGGAAATACTTTTTCATTTACAAAAAAAAACCTATTTAAGATCGCATCTACCTACAACTGTCACGTTTACAGCCACTGGACCACGACCAAATAAAAATAAAATGTCTGAAACTGACCGTGAAAATCGTATCAAAATCGACTAATTCATCAACTAATAATATATAGAATTATATTATTAGAATTATCTTCATAATTCACCTGTGAGCTCGGGATGTCGCTGCTGTTTCAACCACCTCTCGTCTTCCGAGTCGATGTCGTATTCCGGCGCCTCTTGTTCCTCCCATAGCGCTGTAACAAAAAAACAATACTAAATATTTGTAATGTATCGCAGTTGGTATTAATTTTATTTATTTATTTACATTACATCGTACGCAATTACTTAAATAAAGAAAATAAAAATAAAACAAAAACAATTGATGTGATTGATGATTTCGCTCTCAACAAAGCGGCCGTGTATAATATTTATAGATAGTCCACTAAAAACCTCACATGAGAAAGAAAAACATAATTATATGAAATTATGAGTGCCTTTTGAAATAATTTGCAAATATGTATAATAATATAATAAAGCGTAAGAGTATTTTTTTTGTTTGTTTTAACGCTAAGATCTCTGGAACTGGTGATCGGATTTATTTATTGTTAGTTTTGTATGAAGGCTACTTTCTTAAGGAGTGATATAGGCTATTTAACATTACGGTTTAATTCTTAAGACATGCGCTGTAGAAATAGTTAAACATATGTATATATATTAAAAACATTCAGTTTCATTAGTTCTAAAATAAAGTCCGCGAGACCGCATATAAATCTCTTATATCTCATTCATTCCCCGTGAAAGGATTTGAATCCACAACCATCGAGTTTAGACCGACGCTAAAAAAACTAGTATATGTACATACCAATTTATATTTGTATATATTAAAATATAGATGAAATGTGAATAAAGCGCGGTACGATCGCAGTATCTTTTGCGTAGAAGGCGGAGGCACGGTGTAATCTAATTACTTGTGCATACGAGACTAGACTATGTAAGTGTCAGTTGTTCTACGATTTTTTTATATTATAGTTTTTACTGGAATATTTAATATTATTATGAATATATTGGTATTTAGATGCCAGTCGTGGCGCAGTCTGGATTCGATCCCCACTCGAGGAGATTAAATATTTGTTCAATTTTTTTTCTTTCTCTGGTGTCGAAGCATAGCGTGGCGTTGAGTTCCGCCACTATACACGCAATGCCTCCAGAAGTCGGCGTAAAGTGGGGAACGGAGTGTCTTAACACTAGGTTCCCTTTATCTACCCTGCTGTGTGCGAGATACGGCGTGAAGACGATTTAGTTTTAATTTAATTAATATATATCAATTATATTACAATAGAAAATAAATTAATACGTTACTTAATTGATTTTGTCTTGTAGGGGCGCAGGTTCATTAAGAACTTAGCATTGCAATTCGACCAAGTTCGTTAAAATTTCCAAAAATATGAACATACTACCGGGATCCGAACTCACTACCTAACCGAACACTACATAAAGAAATCAATATACATATAATATATTAACATTTTCCCAAAGGAAATGTTAATGGCTTGGCGGACTCCCAATTGTTATTCAATGTGCCGTTGTAACGGAAGGATGCTCGTGGATTTAAAGCCGGTTTAGACGAGCTGCGGATCCGAGCGATTTACTTGACGATATTAATTTTTTGATTATTTAAGGTTAATTATTTGTAAACGCGTGGTGGTGGTATATACAGTTGGCTGGTCTTATGGCTATTGTATACGTACTTGTAGCTATTGTGCATAGAGAACATTTGATTAGGCTATCGTGGCACAGTGGGAAAGGGACTGACTAAAAGCGATGGTTGTGATTTTGATCTTTACGCTCTATCCCGCACACAGCAGGGTAGGTAGAGGACACCACCGCCACTCAACACGCAATGAATATTTTCGATTTTACTACAAACTTTAGCTGCTGTTTGTCTGTCTGTCAATTGCTACAATTTTAATGACACTTTTCACTCACGTTGGCCGTGTTCATAGTTAAAATAACTGCATTTACGTTTGAGTCTTTGGTATTTACAAAATAAATAATGTTAAATTATCAACTTATTCGATTTAGATCTTTGTTTGTTCAACAACATCAGGATAACACAATATGTGTCTTCTTTCTTTCAATGGAGCGTGTTTCCTTGTCAATATGGATATTCATAATATTTTAAACACAGTATAATATCACTTAACCTTGAGAGCTCTACGACACAAATTTGAAGGTTGCTGAATTAATATAAATAAAAAATTACCTGGAATTTATAATATGTTAATAACAAAATATATGTCATAGAATATATAGATATGGAAATGAAATCAAATGTTATTTATATTATGTGAATATCCAGAAAAGAAAAGCATATTCATTTTATTGGAACTGTGTTAGATTGGCATATTGCCAGCAAGTACGAGTTTTCTGTATTGTACAATATAAGATGAAACAAAGTATTATGACAAAGAGATATATGACTACTAGGTCTTTCGGCTGAACCTATTAAAATACTGAAAAACTATTACTTTTATCACAACGTGTATTACAAGATACTTTACATAAAAATAACCTTTTAACGACATGACAAGACGACAAAAAGTACGGGTGTAGAATGTGACTACAAGGATTATTAGCAAATTAGTGTTCTTAAGATCAAACTATCCGTTTATACTCTTAGCGTAAGCATTGCATTTTTAAGGAACAAAGCAAAAGATCTATTATAGATTCATTACCTACATTCATCGATATAGATGAAATCACACTTCTACGAAATATTCTACTATAATTTGTGTCAAAATAGAAATTACAAAAATACAAAATACAGATAATAAAGAAAAAAAGCGCTACAAAATAAACGCCGTCAATCTGTTAACACCCGGACACACAATAAATTCATTATAACATACCGCGCGTCTACGTACACGTCTGCGAGAAATGAGCGTAATTCCTTTTGATATTCCTACATTACGTTTTTTCCTCAGAGAAAATTGTTTCTTAATTTATATGAAATACGACAGAATTTGCTTTGATTTGAATGTTTTGATATATTAGGTGTTGGAATTAATTCATAGCGTTTTTAATGAAAGAATATTATTTATTTCACATGAGCATTAAAAATATATTAATGAAAGTACTGCCCATCACTTCCTACTACTTTTGACTATCTTTCGGGCAGTGAATGTAAAATGAAAGAACTTTTCGTCTTTAGATGAAATCCAGAAATCGAGCCATTTTGTACAATCTTCGTAAGATGTGAACTTCTGCTCGCATAAGCTATGAGCTTCAGCTGCACTTTTGTTCATCAACATCAACTCCCCTCAAAAACACTTTATCTGGCACAAACTTCTATAGAATTATATAGTGTTGTTATTTATGATTTCAAGAAAGGTTATATACGGCAAATGACGTCCTATGATAGATGTTTACAATGTATACAGAACTATAATAACTATAGGTAATAGTGTACTGCTTGTGTCATCTCTTGTACAAACGCTACGAATTAACTCCAATACTTAATATTATATAGTAATACGAGATAAATCGTGAATTACAATGACAAAACATTTGAGTGTAGAGACAAAAAACTTTCTGTATGTTTGCGACTGTTGATTGAGATGCAAGAATGTGCTGGTTTTGGGTTCGGTTTCCACTCGGAAGTATATTTAAAACATTTTCATTTTCCTTAGTTAGTCTATTCTCTCACTTTGTCTACAAAGCGAGGAGTTTTTTTGCTAAAAATCTTCCAACGCCTGTCAAACGACCGAGTACAATAAAGACTTCTCTTATATCTGTGACTTCCTAGAAAAATCTGAGTGATGAAAGTGAAAAAAAAAAGTGAAAGAAGTACATATAAAATAATATAAAAAATAAACACATCAACAATACACTACTATAATATAAAATAAATAACGATGACACAGTGCAAAATTAAATAAACTTATCAAGGGATTTTTCTGTATAAAAGATGCATGAGTCACTCAATTACCTTGTTAAGTGAGTAATCTACCTGTTACGAGATCACCAACTTTAAGCCAGCGAGCTCGTTTCCTATCTGTTTATACGTATAGAATACGTAATAGAGACTGTCGTGGCGCAGTGGCACAAAGGTGCCGCCCATAAACGCGACGGTTGTGGGTTCGATTACCACTCGAGGAAGTGAATTATTTCTATTCTATGTTTATATTTTTCCATTTTTCTTCGCTCTGGTGTCGAGGCAAAGCGCGGCGTTGAGTTCTGCTACTCAACACGCAATGCCTCCCGGCTTCGGTAGACAAAGAGCGACAATGTCTTAAAAATTTCACGAAAAGTCCCTGGAGCGGAGCATATTTAAACTAGGTTCTTTTTGCTTACACTGCTATACTAAGCTACAATAAATAGATTTTTTTTGTTATTAATAAATGCATTTTAATGTTGTCGGTGCAAAAATATATATATTAATGCTGTCGGTGTTAGAACACAATAAATAAATAGAGATCTCATAATAAAATTAATAAAAAAAACAATCCATATTACTTTAACCTTACAGCGTGATTTAAACTGACTACCTCTCAGCAAGTAGGCAAAGTTGATCTACTATCCATTGAGCCGGACAGTAGATAACAAGAGGACTTCAAATAGCTTTTAACGTCGTTATACTAGACAGTTGGAGGCTAATGATCTAATGGGGGGGACATCGAGGGTACGTTGAGTGTGTGTAGACCAAAGCTACACCTACTATATATGTATAGAAAGAGACTGTACACGCGATTTGGTAGTGGGTTCTATTTTATAAAAAACTAGTTTCATTATTTAAGTGTGATTCCACTAATCGTGTTATTACTTTTAATCACAAATAATATATTTATTATATTAATTATATAATATTCAAATAGACTTGTATAATTAAGTTCGTCTTAACACTAAGTTATCTTTGTGTACACGAGTACAGCAGAGTAAGTATGTAATGTATAATATATATATATATATATATATATATATATATATATATATATATATA
>JBAIZZ010000097.1:0-24640 GCA_037355905.1 Heliconius aoede | reverse complement strand
ATATATATATATATATATATATATATATATATATATATATATATATAGGTATGTATATATATATATATATAGGTATGTATATCATTTAAAAAAAATACAGCTGTACAATACATTGTATGTAGTGGGAAATCCCCAGAGACCGTCTGTATGTATGAAAGCGGCGATCGCGATAGTTTCTATACAATTTATGAAAGGGGTTACGCTGGGACTATGACGCAGTGTATTTCTAGTAGAAAGCACTATTATAAAGTGAAGTCAAAGTCATCAGAGATTGGAAATAAAATTTGTTTTTTCCCTATGACCGTATAAATTTTAACCGTACCAATGTTATAGGAATTTAAAGCCGTAACAATATTTGATCCTTATAATAATACCTTAAATCTCTCGATAAGGGATTGAACCCACAACAATCACCAACACTCAGACACTCCCACCAACGCTAAAATAGCATTATGATAAATAAAATCATATTATTCGGCTGTCAGTTCCGCCACTTAACATGGAATGCCTCTAGAGTCCGACGGAAACCGGGGACTAGAGTGTCTTGTCACTAGGTTCCCAGGTTACGTAGACCTACCCTGCTATGTGCGTGATGAAGCTACAAAAAACAAAGATCTAATAACAAATGAAATAAAACAAAAGCGTCTTGAAATAGTGATACTTAAGCTAATTGTTCTTCTAGTCATAGACCGGTTGGACTGCTTCTCAAATAAAAAGATCGCTATGTGGTTTAAGGTCTTTTCTGTCACTGCTTTTATATGCTGGTATCGTATGACGAGGCGTCTTGCGTACATGGAACAGCCCTTATTTATATTTTATTATGTATTTTTTTATATTATTATGAATTAAACTAAATAAAAACTAAACTATTTAAAAAACTGTGATTTGAAAGCAACCACGTTTTTTCGAGTGCATTTAGTAATTAACAGCATACTAAAACACAAGCCGATAATAATAACTCGTTTGTCTGTGCGTGTTTGTTCGAAATACTCTCTGGAAGTTATACCGATTGTTATGAAATTTTCACTGATAGATAGAGGGCGTTGTGGACCAATATTTCAGCTATTTTTATTTGGATAATTTGGATTTACCTACCGCCTACCTAGACAGATATAACTAAAATCAAATAAAAACCTATAGATTTAAATGAAAAATTATAATTTAATAACAGCATAGTTTACAGAAATAATCAATAGTTCAAGAGGTCCAAAGCCGCGCGGCGGCTGCTTGCAGACAATAAATATACAGAAAGATCTATCTATATACACGTATGTACATACAAGTATAATACAGATTGCTATGACGTGACGTAAAGAAGCTACCTATTCCTAGGAATTATGTGCAGGTACATTTAAATGCTATTAATGCAATTTCTAAGAAACGGTAGCAGTAAACAAGGGCGGATGGACACGTTTCTATATATAAATTATTCATATCTTTTTTTAATAAAAAAAAATCTAGGTATTTTAATTAACTTTTGAAGCTTTTGATCCCCTCGCCTTGAAATTTATATGAATAATAGTTTAATTTTAATACTACAGGTGCTATTTCAAAAAAATCTTTCTCACTAACTTTTTTATACAACAAAAAGGATGGAAAATAGTTCCCGTTTTGGATAGACTGAATGACGGCGTCATACGAACTTTCGGTCTTGAATCGCCGTTTATTTGTAAAAACCGCACATAACCCGTTGTCTAATTTCAAAATCTAAAGCTCATATGAAGATGTTCTCTCTAGAAGTTTATAAACCTACAGAATATTTAATATTACTACAACTATCACATTTATGCTTTAGTTTAATTAACAGACACAAACTCAGCCTAAAAGGATATATAGCTACTTTTAATGATTCTGTGGCCTCTATAGTGTTAATAGCACTATAGAGACACTAATAAAAGTTTTATTGAAGAAAGTACAATAAGAATGTTATTGAGTTATATACATAACATATCAACGGTAAAATTGATAAAATTAAAAGCGATAATGAATATAATATTAATTGTCAAGCAACGCCAGGCCAACAAGGCAGCACTAGTATCAGAAATGTCAGTATCTTGGTAGTATTGGTATATTATATTCATATTTGTAATATAATTAAAAAAGCTTTTAAAGGGTTTTTTTAATGAAGAAATTTTGATTTTCTAGTGAAAAAAATTTCAACTTTAGCTTACACAGATTTTCAATATATAATAAAGGATGGTTAGGTAAGGTACAGCATTCAAAATAGATACTAAGCTACGAAATAGGAAAAGAACAAGAAAGTTATTCATATATCACTGTTATATTCCATATACTCGTATCTACCAAACCGAGCATTTTTTATACAAAATATAAAAAATGCTCGAAAAATAAATACAACAGCACTTAGATTAAAATAAAAAAGGTCACACAAATGAACCACCTCCCCACCCCACTATAAAACACATAGCAAAGGTAACAAAGTGTTATTCCATAGATTCATAATAATAACTTTGTTTTCACATCGAACGCAGGCCATACAGTGAAGGTGGCCTGATTAAAAATAAAAAAGGGGAACCCCCAAAGGGTGTAGAGTAGGGGCGCTGGAGTTTGATAATGGGAAAATGTATTTTTTAAAATTAGTTATACACTTAGGGAATTAAGTATAATGGCTAATGTTATTAAAGTTAAGTAATCTCTTAATGTTAAGTTAATGACTTTAATATTTTTGAGCTTTTTGATATATCTCAGATAATATTCATATTTAGATACTGCGTCTCACTTTCCGGCGAATTCTCAAGGCATTTTCGAGATTCAACGCCGCACATTGCCAGAGAGGGAATGAAAATATAAAATATTTCATTACCTTAGGTAGGAATCGAAACTACAATTGACTAACTTTATCTCAGACGCTGGTTCAAATCCCGGTAGTAGAAAAAAAAATCCTAAAAAGCGTGTTACATAACTAAAACATGTGACATAACATTATATTGAGATGGCAGTGTTAGAGACGTGAGAGGTATGCAGAGACCGTAGTAGCGCTTGTTGCTCCGTTTCCACTGGTTACCAAACTAAGGAGAATAAAATACAATGTAACTTATTTTAAATTGCTTTATTTTAAAATGTGAATCTGTATTTACACCTCATGTAATAAAAAAGCTTAAGAATTTGTCGAACTAATTTCAGGAGGTACTAAAATTTTAACAGGAGCCCAAAATTTATTTCGTGTAAATCAGTCGACCACGCGGGCGGGTGGTGGAGCGCCAAGCGCAAGTCACTTACTCATTGCGCCGGAAAGAGAAATGAAAATATCCTAATAATCTGCATATTATTAGGACAGAATACAACAAAATGGTATTTTAAAAAAATACAGCTATCTAATGTGCACATATTATGTATACATATATATGTACTGTACATAGCATGAAATTATGTCTTGCAACTAAGTTCTAAGCTATCCCCATATGACCACGCGGACAATGCCACAGTAAAAAAAACTATTTATAACAATTCTGAACATTGTAATTCCCTCAGTCTACATACAACCAATTCTAGCTCAACGAACAGGAAAACCATATGTCTATGTAAACAAAACCGCAACTAAATTCATACACTAAAAATAGTTTGTAATAAATAGAAATAGTATTTTATTTATATTCCGCATATATCAGACCACCTAGAGTTACCCGTCGAATTTTCAAGATATTGACGAAACTCAACGCTGCACTTTTGCCGAAGGAAGAAAATAATAATAACTCGCGTCCCCGAGTGGGAATCGAACCCACAACTGCCGCGTTTATCAGCGTTAGTCAGACGCCTCACTGACCTCTCTAGAGCGAAGTTACTTCAAACATTATTTTTTACACTGCTATGACAACCCTGCGTCATGGTTGGCTGGATATCAATTCGGGTACAGGGTAGAAAATCGTCACAACGTGTTTTAAACTTAAAGTCCCTTAAAATAAGGAATAGTTTTCCTTAAACGCTCCATCAGTAATCGGATTTCCAGGAAGCTTTATTTAGTCGGGAGTCGTATGATTTTTGTATAGAATTTTAGCTTTCAAAGTGTTTGAACAAGTTTTAATATTAAAACGCCTGTTTCATAATAATATTGTGTAATATTAAACTGGAATTGTATTTGCTCCTTTTGTTCTAATAGTTTAATTATAAAGTATTAAAAATTCCTATTAAAAGAGACCGTTATGGCGCAGTGAGAATGTTTGTTAATTTACGTGATGGTAGTTAGTGGCTTTAACTTCCGGAAAAGTTACTATAATAATTTTTTTTGTCATGCCCCTGCTGTGGTAAAGACCAAGTGCGGTGTAGAGTTTGACCACTAATCACACGAAATCGAGCGGATAGTGTACAACGAACTGTGTTGACATTAAGTTTTCTCTGTCAAACCGCTTTTTGGGTTGTACATCTCTTTACATATTAGATTTACAATTAATTTACATGATAAAATGAAGATAATTTTAGACTATCTTTTATATAAGGTGGGCAATTATATAGGTGTGTAATTTTAGATAATAACCGAGTCGGTTGGTTATATGAGGATGTATTATGATTAAGGTTTTCATACCAACGGGCGTCCTTTTTTAGTCGTTATATATCTCTGTAAATCCGTCCCTAAATCACAGCTACTATATTCTGAAACTATTTGGACCACAAAATTAAAACTGATTACGTATATTTGCGTGAAAATCTAGTTTAAAATAAAATTAAAAGTATTTCTTAAGTGTATACCATTTTATTTTTTATGGTATCGGTTAAAATTTTAAGGAGCATCGTAATAAATAACGTTTGAATCAGTATTTAAACAATAAGACCAGCATTTTTAGTCGTGCAATAAAGAATGTAAGCAAAAAGTTCTCAATTTTTTATAACCTAAAATATACTCAATACAATCATGTATAATGTAGGCCTGAAATTTAAAAAAAACTCAATAGACGATGTCACTTTAACTTTGCCAAGGTTTCCAAAACTTTCAATATTCATGAGGCCAATCCAAACACATTACTTTTAACCAAGTTATTTGTGAAAAAA
The DNA here is from genome assembly GCA_037355905.1 of Heliconius aoede. Taxonomy (NCBI): domain Eukaryota; kingdom Metazoa; phylum Arthropoda; class Insecta; order Lepidoptera; family Nymphalidae; genus Heliconius; species Heliconius aoede. Next base: position 19,636 of record JBAIZZ010000097.1, on the reverse strand, counting down.
TATAAGGTTTTCTGTAGGAATTTCCTTTTAGCCTAATAAAACAGCACTGGCGCGGTGCCCACGATCACACTAGTGAATTACCTACAGCGGAAAACTATAAAATAGTGCCGCTAAGTAAATAGTCTCGGAGAAGCCAAGAACATGATACAGATACAAAGACGAAATATTTATATTGAATGTCTGAAAATATCGCAAGTAGAAATATTTATTCTTATGTGGCGCAGTTGGAGAGTGTGATTGTTTTCGCAGGTTCGATTACCACTTTGGAATTAAGTTATATGTAAAATTATGAGGCCGCTGCAGTGAAGCCCTGTGTGAAATATGTCAAATGTCAAATGCATGTAATATGTCAAACCTCCATTCATATTAACTACCATCTTATTATTATACCCATGTTATATACCTATAAACCGCCTTCTTTGTACAAGCACCGATTGCGCGTTTGAAGTTTAATTAAACTAAATCTAATTAAAATACTGTCGTTTCGCAGATCTCTTGCTATTAACTGTAACTTCAATATGAGTTTTCCAAAACTTTTGTCTTGTCTTGTTCTTGAGATGAAATTATGATTGAATTCCATAAACTAAAACAATCAGTTTAATTTTTTGCCAAATTCCGTGTTTTTGCAAAAATCTATTAAATAATCTATTAAATTAAAAAAAAATCTATTATTTAAAATGTCTTACAGTGTAGTAAGTTGGTCTGAATTTCTTGTTAATTAAATGAGGTTTAGGTAAATGTCGGTTATTATAATAGTTTAACAGAACGGCGTTATAATCCACCATACAATAAATCAATATCAAAAACGGACCTAGAAACGAACCCTAGAAATAAATGACGTATGAATCTAACAAATATTGATCCATACTGCTAAACACAAATACAAAGCTACGAGTACCCAATAAGTCAACTGTATTAAGATTTATTTATTAGAAGCTTTTTTAAATCATTATTCCAGACTTTGCAAGGAAAAACATTTTTTTAAGAAAACATATAATAATTTCCCATAACGATCAAATTAGTATACTTTTTCTAAAAAAATACTATTAATTAAAAATTACCCCTTTAAATCCCCAGTCTTAGATCATGACACCATAGCAAGCAGACTAAAAATATAAAAGACGTAAACGTCGTTTTGTCGAAGTCACATTTATTTTTAAATATTACCGTGGAAACCTAAACCTGTATTTGGACATACATACCCACGGTTTAATACATTTACATCTTTAGTCATTTGAAATAGACAGAGTAGGTGTCGAATCGATGAGATTTTACAAGGAAAAATCGACTCTCAAAATACTTAAATAAATAAATCAGCTTTACGCTGTATCCCGGACGAAACACTTAATAAATTCTTTCTCTCCTTCTTTATATATATTAAAGATTGGGCCTTGGTACATTTTAAAGCGCGTCCATTCTCAGATGTTTCTCAACCACGACATTCTTCTTTGGGTTCCCGTTCTTTCCGTAAATAAAGAAATTTGAGGAGGCTGTGCCGCAGGCGCACAAGCCAGCACACCAGCACAACCATTCATAATTTTTTTTTCATTTCATTTTCACTCGGGGAATGAAATTTCTGATGACGAGTAAAAGCGCGGCGTTGAGTTTCGTCACTCAACACCCGATGCCTCAAGAAATGGTTCGAATGGAAAACGGAATTGTCTTAACACTATGTGCCTATACGTAGGTAACTTGACTTAAATACTGTATTAACTAAAAGAGAATATAAAAACACATATGTGTATTAAATATAAGATAACGCAATCAATAATGTCGTGTCTACCGACACGTGACCGTGGTTGGGCGTATGTGGGTGGCTAGAGATTTTAATTTAATTTAGAAAAATTTAAAAGACCTCAACACAAATACTCCTACATAGTAATGTAAATACTAATTAAATTAATATAATATATTAATAATTTAATGATTATATATGAGTCATTGTAATGGTGAAATGTGTACAATTAACTCGTATAAAAGACAGAAAGAAAGCTCAGTCTTTGTGTATATTAAATGTCTTAAATTTATAAAGGCGTATATAGATATCGTCGTGGTGTGATTGAGACATATTTGACGATACAGCAAAATTATAAAAGTGAAATCTAATTCAATTGCATTAATGTTAAGAATGCAAAAAACGAAAAAGAAAAAAATAATAAAAAACGTTAGAATGAAAATATTTTTCTTTTGAACTTGACACATATTTATTACCCTTCGTCCAAATACGAGAAATTGCGTGTTGAGTGATGGGAACTTAACAGAGTAACTTAACAGAGAGTAAGTGAAAACAATCAATTCTGAAGGGAAATAAAATCCGCTATCATCGCATTTACATACAGAGTGTATACCACTGCCCTACAATAGCCTCACTAGCTGAAAGATAAATATATAAATATGAATTCTGAAAAAGTTTAGATAGGTTAGTAAAGTCATATTTTCAAGTAACCAAAATATTAGGCATTCATTTACAACAATTTCCATCCATACCAAAGTAACGCAGACATTTCAAACGTAATTAAACATTGAATGGAATAGTTGTACAAATTTCTATTTAGCTTAGTTTGATTTAAAATGGTCCAAGTCCTATATGGGACGACATCATACGAGGGGCTTAAGTTGTGTAATTGAATCTACTGAAGCATTTATAAAATAAACAGTTTCATATAGGTACATTTTTCTATTAAATTTTAAGTAAGAAAATGTTTCACTTATTTGTTTTAAGGCATCAGCTTCACGTCTTATTTTGCATTTAGCTGGGTAGCCAAAAGGACCTAGTGTCCACATGTTCTCTTCTCCACTCTCAACCGCATGATGACAGGAAGAACTCAACAACGAGTTTTATCTTGCTAGAGCGGGAAAACGGAAATAATTCATTTCCCCGAGTAGGAATCGAACCCACAACAATCGCGTTCATAGTTGGATGCTGTCCCGCTACACCATGATGGGCTCGTTCAGAATGTTTTGTGCAGTGTTTTGTGAATTTTTATTCAGTGCTTTATGCACAGCAAGGACAGAGAGCTTTATTGATCGGTTTAACTCTACCTACGCTTTTGAGCCATGAATGAAATATATACGTTTTTAATACGAGGCAAATATTTTAAATTAAATATTTTAATAAAGAGTATCGATATTTATAGTCTGAAAAACTCCCGGCAACTCCGTAAGAAACGCACGCATACCTTGTAGAAAGTAGTCTACTACAGAAGAAATCAAAGCCTACCTACTTTACTTTGGTAGGTAAGTCATCTACTATCTGATCTATCTGTCTAAGAAAAAAATTTAATATATACTTATCCAATATAAAAAACTTATCGATGGGAACTCCAGAAGAGAAGTATCTTAATGGGAACCAGGTTCCTCCTGCTTGTTATATGTACAAATAATAAAAGCTTTTTTTTATATATTATGATGTATGTATGTGGAACGTGGGTGGCCTCTTCCGCCCACCCAACTAGCCATTAAAATTATATCGAAAAATCATTTATAATTCTAAATAATTGGCTTAAAGTGTTAGAGTAGAAGTTTGTGAGCCCAAAAGAACTAGGCGTGTGGTTGTTACAATACATCGACGATTTAATCTAAATGGGTTTGATTCTTACTCAGTACATCATTAAATCTTAATTTCTCTTCGATTTTCTTCAGTGAAATACAGCGGTAAGCAGTGGTTTTGCCGCTGTCCACCCAAATTGTGTTATTTTTATGGAGATTTGATACAAATAAAGGCACTTAAACATTACACCACGTTTTCTGCAATTAAGTTTCTTCATAAGCGAGTAAACAGAATTTTCTAGTGAAGTAACGTCACGTGGTCTCTTTCAAGAAAAACATACTTTACACATTGAGATTTTATATTCATGTTCTGCTTGTCTCAAAGGTGCAGGTTCAAGGTGAAATGTATGTAAGATACACTAATGGTACCTTGAGAGAATTCCATTAAATTGGAGGTAAAATACATTATATCCAATACCGTGTTTTAAAGTTAAAATACTACTAATTTGATATCAATCGAATGTACCAAAAAAAAACCAACAAACCCCCCCCCCCCCCCCCTCTGCCCCGAAAATATTAATTATTATAATATAGATAAAATTATCTAGCCTTTCTATCTATTCCTAGCTTTTAGTATTATTTTATTTAATAACCTTTTTGATTTCTAACACACAAATCGTATCGGTAGATCTAAAAGTAATTCAACATCTGGTTCTATACAGCATCCTGTCAGGTCCTTTATAGAGTTGTCCTCGTTGTGTTCGTTTTTATAAGCATTTCTGCAACTTCTTGTTAGAAACTAACTTCTTTTGTACACATATGAAGTTGGAATTCGAAATTCCCTTTTGTTATTAAGTATGTGAGGTAAAAAAGGATATAATCATTTTCGTGTTAGGGTAAAGTGACGAGTGGGAATCGAAAACGCAAAATACACCACGTAAACATTTAATAAAATATCATTATAATAAATTTAAAGAACAGCACAAAAACATAGAGCGAAATATTAAACGATGGAAATTGGTTCTCGGTAAATTATCTTCCTGGAATAAAATTTAATATTTTATACAAAGTCAGGCAAAGGCAAAGCAGAGTAAAAGTAAAAATATATTATATCTTTCTACTTTTCTATACTAAGAATTTGCTTGGTTAAGAAATTATTAGTTCGAATTGAATAAGTCGTTTTGTATTAGAGAAATATTCCTTATATAAGCAACATCCACGAGTCCATATGTCGTGGAGGATACGAGATGTAAGCTGTACGACATTAAGTTTATCGTAAAAGGCTAGTAGATAAAAAAGAAGTAGGTAGTAAAAAAATACTATTCAAGAAACTAAAAGTATTTTAATAGCTTCCTACATTTATTTTACTTCATAACTAAAACGCTATTTTTCTATGACACTGTGTTAAATGTTATATTTTTTTTATGTTGTTGATAAGTATTTCTTTGCTATGGCTACACTTTGATTTAACTAATGGCAAAGTAGTGCATTTTCAATTAAATTGTACAAACGACAGTACTTATTTAGCTTAGATTTGAGCGACCCCTATTGAGCTCGAGCAGTGAAGGCGAAAGGGAATCGTAAAGCATTGGGTCGCAAGTCTCAGGCACTGCTTCGAACTCAAGAGAATATATTTATACTTGAATTAAAATTTTTAAATTGATATATATATATACTTTTACAAGTAATATGGAACGAGAGAAGTTTCCTTCACATCATTTAAATACGAGACGATTACAATTTTATAATAGAGAACAAAAAGCTAAAAGTATAGACTAGTGTAAAGACAGATGGCCTCTAGCATGTGGTTCCTACTTGCAGGGAACATCCTGTGCGGTAAGTGAAACATAAAATACTAATAATAAAATAGAAACTCATAGTGAGTTCGTTGTTCTAGAAATAATGTTATATGATATGTACACTCCATATCTCTTGCAATGCTGAATTTTCGAGACATTACATGTTGAGTGGCAGACCTCCAAAGTGAAGAAGTGAAGAAAATAATCCATTCCCTCGGGTGGGAATCGAACCAACAACAGTCGCACATACACTTTGTCAATGCGCCACTACGATGTCCTCGGAATAAATAAAGCAGTAATAAACAAAATATAAATCGATACAGCTAGCTAACTTGGAAAATCCCATTCTAACCCCACGGGATATAAATACATTATTGAATGTCGTTACGAAGTTGGTAGTCATACTTAATTACAACATTAGATTATTGATTCTGAAACATTGGGTTATTGATTCAAGTAATTTAAAGGTCGTGAGTTCAAATTCGTAACTTAGATATAGTCACAATTACAATATTTACTGGATTTAGCTTTAATATTTGTTTATTTTTTGCTCTACGCTGTTATCCCGCACATATCGAGGTAGGCGAAGAAAAGCTGAGGAGCTAGTGTATATGTCCCTTATCATTTAAAAGGTAAAGAGAGTAAAATAAAAAAGAAATCTATCTACCACTATTCGATTCCCACTCGAGAAAAGAAAATATTTATTTAAATGTATATTTTGATTTCTTTGCACCAGGCAAAGCGCGGCGTTGATTTCCGCGACTCAATACGCAATGCCTCCAGAATATTTTTTTCTGCAAGTTTTCCAAATAATAAATAAAATAAAAAAAATACAGTAACCATACCAACAACAAAGCCCAAAGTCCAGAGGAAATTACCTCCCTTCTGCGAGATTCCTCACAACTTCCCTTTATGCAATCGGACGACTATACAAAAAACAACCCTAAAACTTACAATATAAAATATATATTAGTTTACAAAGCAGCTTCAGCTGGGACAATCAGCTGTGACGATTCAATTATATTGAGTCATTGTAAACTTGAAATAATTCCAGTGCAATATACAGTGAGCGTACACTCTAGCGCCCTTCAAATAAAGTACACTTTCAAATGCATGGCGTCTTTAATAGCGTTACCACGCTATTGCCAACTCTACACGTTAGATAATAAAGAGTTAGGCTCGTTTCGCAGGGATAACGGTGAATGTTTTATCATTGACGGTCGGAAACGGTACGTTAAGATTTTTGCGAAGTGCATTAGTGGTATTTTGTGACTTTGTTCTTTTATAATTATTGAATCGAGTTATCATTACATCAGTCTGTATCCTGCACATAGCAGGGTGGGCAGAAAAAACTTAAGAACTTAATTATTATATTAAAGAAGAATTAATTAAAATATTAAATATTTCATGTACTCGAGTGGCAATCGAACTGTAGTTTCCATCTGTCGTGATTACAGTAGTCGCAAAAACAAAATGACACCGTCACGATTTCATGCATTGAAATAAAACCTGCATTACAATAAAACTAAATGCTCTTCTACCTCAAATAGGTACAAGCTAACAACAACGTTGTAACCTTAATATTTGTAACAAAATAAAAGGTCGAAATAAAATATTGCGTCCTTATATCCTTTCTAATGTAGCGTCACGTCAATGCCACAATATCAGTAGACTACGAGGCCCATATTATCTAAGTTACTATATAATTAAACTTAAAAATAAATAAATAAATCCAGCTTCACGCTGTATCCCGGATATAGCAAGGTAGGCAAAGGAAACCTAGTGTATATAATAAAGAGTGACATGACACTATATTCACTGTGTCTACCGTCAAAATGTGGAATATATCAATATCCTACACACCTGTAAAGATATCCAATGACGTAAACATTGCTCAACACGTTGCGTTTAATATTTATAAGTGACCGGTGACCTCGTTGAATACAAATTTCAATTTTATCAACTTTTATAGAAACATTACTTATTTATTTAATAAAATTACTTTCTACGAGACATTTTTGAAGACTTATGCTTAAGTAAATGAGCCTGGTAGTGTAAGTTAATTTTAAGGGAAGTTAAAGCGAATATTATTACCAACAAACAATTCAAGAATCGAAACAGCATATAACATTCTAATAAGATTATTTTATTTTTGATTTATTTAAATATAATAGGTACTTTCTTTCAATTTTATAGTGTTTTATCTAACAAAATGTGCTGCACGTAGTAAGCCGTAAGTAATGTAAAGCCTGTCGTTTGTCGTAATAATATTTTACAAAGGCTGTACTAGCTATATGTAATAGTATTTTAATTAATACTATCTAAACAAAAACAAAAAAAAACACACATAAACCACTCACGTTGCATATGTATATGCTGCTTGGGCATCTTGTAATCTGGCGGGTAGCATCGCTCGTAGAAATCGACGTCGGTGACGCGCGCGACCTCCGGCGTCGGTATTATGAGGCCCGTGCCCGATATCGCCCTTTGGAGGTGATGTTCCTGTGAACAAAAGGGTAGGTTAACATTAGATTTATTTTTTTATTGTTATTACTATTTATATTTCGAAACGCTTTATGATGCATGCGACCCGCACAGTACAGCACTATCTCAGCTCTCAGAATATCCTCTCAGTAAACGATTAAAAACGATGCCAAGAGGCTCAAATCACTTTCAAATTACAAACTTAAAATCTAGTAATAAATAAATATTCAATGGTAAATATCCTTTATTTTTTTCCGTTGCGAAAATATAATATGTACCTTCTTACACATCTTTTAATTTATACAGTAAATATTATCATCGTTTTGGTAAAATGTCAAAGCGCGGCGTTCACTTCCGCCATTCAAGACGCATTGCCTCGAGAATTTGTCGCAAAGTGTGGGACGGAAGTATCTTAATTGGAGCAAAGTGTCTTAACAATAGGTTCCCAGGTTCCCTCTACCTACCCAGCCATGTGCGGTATATAACGTGAAACTACAAAAAACAATATATAGGTCGTCTATCGTTACGACGGCCTTATATAATATATTTTCAGCTTTCAATGTTCAATTCTGTAACGTTCAAGTTCATAAGTAAATTGGTACTTGGAAAGCTTTTTACTGAGAACACTCTTGGTTTATTAATATACTTATAATCGATATAATACTTTGCAGCCTCATTTTTATTCCGCATTTTAGTAATATAGGCAAAAATAGACAAATTGTCCAAACACTGTTCTCCGCCTTCAATCGAAATTCGAAATTTGCGTATTGGATCTTACACATTCACAAGTGAAAATTATTAAATATAATCATTCCCCTGAGCAAGAATTGAACTCACATTCATAGATACAATGACGCTGTCCTGTTACACTACGATAGCCTCTTCAATCTTTTATTACCAACATGATTAGAACAATAAATTTGTAAACGACAAGAGCGAGAGTATTGATATCAGCGCCTATAATTTCACATAGACGATCGTAAAATAACTTTTACATAATAACGGTATTTGAACGGTCGTAGAAAACAAGTTTTTTTACATAAATTTTCAATTTAAACTAAAAAACCCGATTTTTGTTGCTTTTATGTTCAATCGCTATTAGCTACACTCTAAAACGAATCAATCTCAATTTACTAGTAACTACGGTACAATAATATAAGTAGGTAATTTTATAACTAAAATATCAACATTTAGCGTCCATTCCCACGATAAACATTCCGCATAGTTACGTCACTAGTGTTGAGTGTACGCGGGTGACGTCACTACTAGAGTATCCTATCGATAAAAGATTGAACGCATGTCGATAAGATAAATATCAAAACAAAGAGCGTTCCTGTGTGTGCGTGCGTTTCGTTGACGACAAATTGCGTACATTTATCTGGCTTAGTTATAACAGATATTTAGCTTTCGTACATTTGATTAAATATTTATTTCAACGTCGATTTATTATTTAAAAAAATATTATTTTACCCTCAAGTTTTATACAGCATAACAAGGTGGTAAATAAAGAGAACATAGAGATTAGACTCTCCGTTTGCTGTAGTACCCTCAAATTCAAGACGGCATAACGACGGCATATGGCCGTGTATAAGCGGCGGAATTCAACGCCGCGTTTTGTGTCACCAGAGAGGAGAGATTAGAATATCTTTACACAATCATCACCCCGAACGGAAATACGAATGACCATACAAACATGTCCAAATATTGAATTACATTCAATTTAAAAAGAAAAACAAAAAGCGATATCAAAACTAATTTAAATGTAAATATTTTAAACAGGGAACGTCGGTAAATAAACGAAGGGAGGAGGTTAAGGCAAAAGGATCGCTTTCGTTCAATAAATCTTCCATAAGCCTGAGTTACATAGGGTCGCTTGCTCTACACTTTTGGATAGATACAGCCTATATTTTCCGATATTGTTAATATATTATTGCTTATACAATACTTATTACTAGTTATACTTAATATTATAAAGCTGAAGAGTTTGTTTGGTTGAAGGCGTTGATCTCACTATTATTTTTAATTTAAAAAAATATTAATTTTTGTATTGAATAATCCATTTATTGAGGAAGAAAGAATGAGAATCAAAAGCTTCCTGAGATCAACATAAACACATTTAATGTATTGTAACATTACATAAATACATTTACTCGACACTCTTATAAAAATGAAGCAAACAAAATTAAGAAGGTAGGCAACATAGGGACTAGGGTAACGTGAACAGTTTAAAAATGCATATTTTAATGTCATATCTACTCTTTTTCCATGGGTTGTTACTTCTTGGTCTCTAATAGTGACACTATAGCCAGTGGCGACAAAATTAATGTAGGTAATATGTAATTTAAATCAATTCTCGATGCACGAGACACGCGTGTACAGTACACTCGTCACCTTGAGATTTAAATTATAGTATTGATCATGCAGCCCTTTACTGTTACAAAAACATCTATTTTTATTTCCTTGATAAATTTTTGCGTTGAGTTCCACCACGTGTTATCTTTACTCTATCTTACAGGATAGTGTGAAACTGAAACAAAATACACTACAACAATCATTGTTACTTAAGAGCATTTATCAAACAATAGACAAAAAGAATATGGATTCAGCCGCGTCTCTATAATACTTTAAATGTATTTCCACGCGGTGAATTTTATATAAACATAGCAAAGACCGTATAAATATTTCCACATATGAAGTGAGCTTATAGCTGAGTACGTAAGAGGTTATACAAACACTGAGGTTATAAACAAATTATATGTTACAATACGGTATCTAAATGGCACATTATACAGCTAATGCAAGAAGCAACACCAGTTATTTGAGAAATTAATTTCTGTTTTGTACCTTCACACTGTATCACGCACACAGCAGAACCAAGTGTTATAAGACTTCTTTACCCGCACAACGACGATCTCATGCAGACGAAGTTATAATTATATATTCACCCAGAAACTGCAAGTGTTTATTTTTTGAAGTAAAAATATAAAATAACTTCTTTTAACCTTACGATATATCCCGCATATAGCAGAGAAGAGAATCTTTTGTCAAAAAATAATCACTTCTCCTTTTTTTCATAAATCATTATGTTACGAGTTGCATTAACATTTGTAGTAAAATAATAAGAATCCACATAAACAACAAGAAAAGGCAATAAAACTAAAATAGTTAAAGCTAATTATTGTATAATGAGTTTGCCGAAAATGAAAAAGTGATTTTTTCTAGTAAAATAAAAGACCATTGTTTTAAAAACGACGCAGTAGAACGCAGACATAAACCCATCAAAGGGACGCCGCCGCACACGCCTCATTCAGAAGTAGAGTCGTAGGTAGCGGCGGCACAGTTCAAAGTTATATAACCCTTAGTAGTTAGTAAGTGTTTAATGTTATCTCGTTTACTGTCTTTGCAATATTTTAAAACGTTTAAATAGTCCATGTACAAATTTAAAAGGAGATTTTTTCTAAAACAGAAAACAGATAGCGATCGGAGCGCAATAAATCCATTTTGTTACGCGTCCGCGTACCTGAGCTGTTATCCGCATCGGGGCGGGATTTCTATGGGGAGACTAAACTCGTCGTCCAAAGAAAAAAAGAAAGAAAAGAAGACAAAGAAGTCTCTGTCTTTCTTGGTACTGCTATTTGGCGGATACAATGTGAAGCTAATTTTGTGAGTGGCGACCGAAACACCAACAGTGCGACACGCCGCCCAAATTTATAAAACTAGTACCTGTCTATATATAAAGATAAAATGAAATCCATAATGGATTTCATTTTATGCAGCTAACATTTTAGTCAATATAAAAAAGGCAAGTAATTGAAAAGCCTCCACGCATGATCACTCTGCGATTTGCTTAGTGCGTAAAATGTATTTGTTAAAGTGAACTATATAAAATATAATAAATTAATTTTTATATTGTAATATGAAATAGTGTCATCATATTAATGTCAATTAGCAACTCACTTTAAAATATGATTCCGCTTTTAATTGTCATTACAATTGTTACAAAAACAAATGGTTTTGGTGAGTAAATATTTTATTGTCTCGAGTGGAAATCGAACCCACAACCAGTTGTGTTTGTGACTGTAAACACTTTGTGCCCCTACGCCACGACAGGCTAAGATTTATTTGTATAACAGACAAAAATAAAACATGTGAACTGACAAGAAAGTATCCTCCTGTAATAACATAGACAAATATAGCAAAAAAAACCGAGCAACCTTAACGCTTCGTATTAACAAAATTTGAAACAGTATAATTAGTGAGGGCAGCCCTTTGAAAACAAAAATGTTTATACTAATCTCTCGGTAATACTTCAACCCTTATCAAGTGAGGGGCGAAAGTGCTTCAATGACATTTTATATCCTACGAAGCTGGAACCAGTTATCGTGTCGGCCTTATGTTACATGTTCATTTATTTAGAGTTGCTGTAATGATATAGTACAGTGCACTCAATAAGTAGTGATTACCTAAAATTAGATTTTCTAAACATATACGGAATATTATGTATGGAAAATGGAGTATCTTAACACTAGGTCTGCCGTGCCTTGTCCTGCTATGTGCGGGATACAGCGTGAAGCTTATTATTATAAAATTAATGAGCATTATTCACTCGGGAAGTAAGTAAAAAGTAATTAAAATCAAATCCGCGTGCAGTCTACAGCTAACTTCAGGGCGGACCCGATCTGTTGACCGTACTGTACGTAGCCGGATTTGAAGTCGCGCTACTTAATTTTAATTTAGTCCCCGCACATCTTTATCATCCTATCCACAGTACAAGTTAACCATAAATATTCCCCAACAAAAATAGAACCTACAATCATCGCAAGTGCATATTATTTATACTATTACTATGTATATATGACTCTCTACTCTCTACTTTTCGCCGAATTATCGAGACATTGAGTGTTGAGTAGCGGAACTCGACGGCGCGCTTTTGCCTCGAGACCAGAGCGAAGAAATGAAAATATCAAATATTTCATTTCCTCGCGTGGGAATCGAATGCATAACCTATGGTTACACTCAAACACTTTTGCCACTGTGCTACGATTTTATACTTTAAATTTATATATAATTTACATCGCTCGACCGATGAATGGGACGTAATTGCGTTATTGAAAAAGCTTTTAAGTTTCTGATTAAAAATGTAGTATAGATATAACCTGCGCGTCTCACATAATGGACTTATTACTTGTAAATGTTACAAACTAATGAAATAAATAAATAGCTATCGTGGCGCAATGCGGCAGCGTCTGAATGCAAGCGCGATAATTATATGTTCGATTCCCACTCAGCGGCGAAGACGAAGAAATTATAATATTAATAAATAATAATTCATTCCCCCAATACCGTATCGAACCTATAACCATCGCGTTACAATCACACCCCTATGCCCCTGCGTAACGAAGGCCTCAATAACACTTTTATTTATTATTTATATTGCCCTGCCGCGGTTAGTTCCGCCATTTTCACAACGCAGTGTCTCAAACATAGGTCGGTGTGTGGGAAACAGTGCCTTTGCAACAATAGGTTTATTCTGCCTACCATGCTATACGCGAAAAGCTAAATAAAAATTATATTCTAACTTCTTTGTCTATGTAAGCATGTAAGTAAATAAAGTTGGTTTAAGCACTCTACTTCATAGAGTATTTTGCTCTTCAACTTACTACTCGGTATTTGGTATATTGGACCCATGAAAAGTAAAATTCTGTTATTTCTGGAAATCCTTTTTTAGTGCCCTATTAGACGGAAATCTATGGAATCGGTAGTTTCGGTGCTGCTTTGTAGGCCAGTCATTCGGTACACTCACGAAACTTTTACATAATATATTCAAAGTTTATTGATTAAAATACAATTAACAATTATTGAACCCTATAACATATAGCTGATGCACATTTTCTTAGCTTCATGCTGTATTTAGCACATATAGCATATTTAGCACATAGTATGGCAGGCAAACGGAACTTGTAAAAAACCATTTATATCGTTTTAAATCATGAAAAATGTTAAATAAACCAAAAAAGCTTAAACCGAAAACATTTATTTCTTAAAAGCCCAAAAAAAAAACAACCTTTCCTAAATAATTATATCTCATCAAAATAACCACTTCATATATGTCTGTATAAATATTAAATTATTTCACTTTTAAGAGTATTTTAAAAATTCATATTAAAAATTGTATAAATGGTTTCGAGCTCGCAACTCGTTTCATAGAATCGCACCGGAGCTGCAATTTTATTTAAAATCCAATCCAAATATCAATTTGTAGGAAAGAGAACTCTAAAACATAATATAAATACGGTTTATTTTCATACAAAATAATTTCTTATAACGGAATAGTATTGTGTGACGATTTATAATGGATCTTAGGGCAGAAACATAAAGTATAATTTTAAGTAACAATTTTATACACGGGATGTTCCTGGACGGAAAATTTTAGAGACCTAGAAAGGTAGTACATAAGCAATTTCTTCGTTATGAAACTAAATTCTAATATTACATAAATAGTTACAAATGTTAAAGTTCAAATGAAAAATTGTACCAGTATAGTTAAATAATATTCTGTGAACCATTTATATTAATTCGAGATACGATTTACTATGAACGATATTTTTCTTTAATAATATAGGTCGTCTTGTGAATTGTGTTTGTGAGTTTGATTTACACTCGGAAGACTAAAAACAAAGTTCGGCGTTGCTATATACAGAATACAACATGAAGCTTAAGAGCTTAGAAGTTATTAACTTTGTTTTAAAAGTTCTTAATGTTATTCACACATTAAGAAAATATATTTTTTTTAAGGGAACGATACTCAAACTTCTTCCTCAACTTGGTCTTAAACGTGCCTGGTGTCGAGGCAAAGAGCGGCTTCATTTCCGCCACTCGACACGCAATCCATCCAAACATCAGTGGAAAGTGGGGAACGGAGTATATTGACACTAGGTTTCCTCTGCCTACCCTGCTGTGTGCGGGATACAGCGTGAAGCTCATTTCATAGAGAGCGAAGTGTCTTTTAACTTAGGTTTCCCTATCTATTTTGCTAATATAAAACAAAAAAACCGAGATGACTGTTACGATTTAAATTTATGTCCACAATAAAGGTAAAATAATAATTTGAACTGTGCGTGATACATGCCTCTATTTAATTACCCATAAATTAGCCATTTGCTATAAAAATAACTTAAGTTAATGACTTCATAATAACAAAATTGTGTTTAACATAATTGTAACTAATTTTACGTAAATTAGATAATAGTTGCTTTTAAAAGTATATAAATGATGTATAGTTGGGAGTGGTCGATTATACAAACATTATTTATATTATTTTTCGCTTTCCAACTCTTAAGAAATATTGTGGAAAGGGCAATACGCATAATTAGCTTCGCGTTTAAAATATAAAGCGCGGCGTTAAGTTCGGCCACTCAACATGTAATGCCTCGAGAATTCAACGGAAAATGCGGACGTGTCTTAATACTAAGTATAGCAATGTAAACAGAGAGAACAGTGTCAAGACCTCACTTTCCGGAGAAGTTTAGAGACATCTCACGTGTTGAGTGTTGGAACTCAATACCGCGCTTTGTTTTCTAGGAAATAGAAAAAAATTAAGTTCCCCTACTTCGAATTGAATCCACAAATGTTGCGTCAAAATAAAAAACATATGTATTACACATTGTGATTTTTTTAAAAGCAACAATGTAGAACTTAGAGAGCCGAACAGTCTCACCTGTACGTATTGCAAAAGTAAAATGTAATTAAAGTCTGTATCAAGTAGGCGGTAAGCTAGACGTGGGGCGGCATTTATTGAGTTAGCAACTTACAATATTTTTCTTTTCTAAAAATAACTGAAACTACTAGTAAATTATAAGATCTTTGGAACATATAACAATGAAAATTATAATAAAGCGTAAAATTGTTTTTTTATTTAAATTATAATAAGCGCTGACTTATAAAAAACTGTTTTAAATGCTGAGGCCCCCGTGTTCATATGGAAACAACTACCTATAATGTTTACCACATTTTAAGTATCTAAGATAACTGTACGAGCGCTGGTACAGTATGTTACATTGAAACTTTGAATACAAAAGGATTTTTTTTTAAATTGAATCGGTAGTTCCTGAGATTAGCGCGTTGAATCCTTAAGCTTAGGCCTTTATAATATTAGTATAGACAGACAACGTGTTAAACGAGCTTCGAACACTACTTACGTCATGAATAAATGTAGGTGATTTAAAATAATTACTGTTTTCTAGGATTGACGAAACCAAGTGCGGCATGTTTTTCACTCATTACTATAATTTTATTTTCACTCATTATTGCCTCAATATGAAAAGAAAGTAGAAAACGAAATAATGTATTACTTTTAACTTTACAATTTTTATTATAGTTGTGAAATTTATCGGATAATAATACGAACAAAAAACGTAAGTATCTAATATGCATTTTGTTTTCAATTTCACATCACCTGTGTCCTTTATATGCCACATATAGCAGGGGAGCCAGAGAGAACCTAGAGTCATTACCACCCGTACTCCACCTACCACGCTTATTTGAAACAATGCTTGTTGAGTGCGAAATTCAACGCAGCGCTTCATCTTAAAAGGTGATAGGGATTTATAATATACAAAAACACACACTCACCTCCCAAACTGAATATCTATTTTAAAATAACTTTCATAAAAAAAATAAACAACCGTACACGTATCAGAAGTATTCCTTTGATTATTTCTAATTCCAGGGATAAGCCTTTACGTTGTTTCTACGCTCAGCCGGCTCACCTAATGCAGGCATTAGCTCGGGATTAGATACGAATGTATTTAAACATCTGGGACTTAGGAAAACTGTTGCAGTAGACTCGGTATTGTGGAGATCTCTTTATAAAGCCCTATTTATCTGATATTATTTGCAAAAATTATATATAATGTAATATACTGAAATAGGGCATGTTAAGTCCTTGTGGATTGTAAGGGAGAAATAAGACAGTAGCCCGAAACGGTTACAATCCACAAAGTCGAGGCTGGGGGCTAATTGAAGACATTTTAACTTTCAACTAGATAATTGTTTGCAAACAATTTACCGTAAATTACATTTTTAACATTTTAAGCTTCACGTTTTATTTCACCCAGCAGGGTAAGCAGAGAGTCAAGTATTAAGACACTCCGTTGCCTACGTTTAACCCGATTTAGAGACACTCCCTAACTTATTTTAAATTAAATATCAACATTTTCATAATAAGCACATAAATATTGGTACACCAATTCGCGTTAACTGAACATATAGAAAATAGAAATGTAACACGCTAAAGTAACTCAGTAAACCAACTATCAACTGTATAGATTATGTATGCAACATGAATTTTTTTCCCAAACCCCCTATAGTGACCAATAACCAAATTTTCTTTCAACTCTACATTTAACGACTACTTACATATTCCTACATAATTACACTACCAGTGTAGGCCATTCTCAGACCGGGGTTGCACAATCGGCACGCTCCTCTAAACGAACTATTCAACGTATTAACTTTGGATTAGAAAAGCAATACATAGTTACAACTGTATCCAGTAGAGCAAAGTATTTTAATTAAAATCAACTCTAATTGTTTTTTTGTTAAGGAATAGGCGAATAGCCTGCTATGGCGATTGTTGTAGGTTCACTGCTGACATTATGATATAAAATAAATTATAGAAAAAAGTATAAAACACCGTTGAGGCTATCGTGACGTAGTGGGACAGCATCAAAGTGTCAACGTGATGGCTGTTCGAATTTCACTAGAGATATCGATTAGATGTGAGAAAATACTGTCTCTAAAGCCATTTAGTTAATTTAATATCTGAAACAAAACGTCTAAATTTTATAAATAAATCTTACATATAAAGTTGTATATTAAAATCAAAATACCCACAGTATTAACAAAAAATATAAAGCTACAGCTACATTTAAATACGACATCAGATTTAATTATGATAAAGAAAAACATTATACGATTTTCGTATTAATATTTATATTTAATCCATTATAAAACATTTTTTAAAAAAAGATTTTTTTGGATTAAAGCTGTACCAATCCCGCATATAGCAGGGACACATAACTTTAGTGAATATATACTTTTAGCTCTACGCCTTCTTTTGTATATATGTAAGTAGATATAGCAAAGTAAGTTAAAAAGAGCCTTATGTCAAGACACGCTGTTCTTTATAAATATCAACCAATCTGAGACATTGCGCGTAGACAGATGGAACTTAACACAGCGCTTATCTTGAAATGAAAATATATTTGCCCCTATAACCGTCGCGTTTACACTCCTACTACGTTATATTACTGTATAATATCTATAAAATATTCATAAATATATGAACGTTAGTCATAATATTATTAAGGTCCCAGGCTCAGTTAAGGATAAGGGTTAAATCACACTTGACAATTCCATAAGTACATTATGAATAATTGAAGGCGGCCCCTCGATAGAAATTTATTATGGACCGGCTCCATTTTACCAGTTGAAAATGTTAGTTTTAGTAAGCTACCAGTTTATTGTCTCAGCTATCATGACGTAATATAAAGGTGTCTGAATCATGGGTTTTTAAAATCACATCGCAAATACGCAACATCTTATGATACTTTTCTAATCTTTTTATAAATATTTTGTTGTATAAGCTCCTACACTACATTTCCTTGTTCTATCAATAGGACAAAGAGCAGCGTTGGAAAAAATGCAAAATTTCAAACTTACGCGGAAAATAAGTAGCACTACCTACCTGTTCAAGACACCTTGAGAAGTAAGTGACAAATTACTCCGTTTATTTTTGATATATTGTGCCATAAACTAAACAAATGAAATTATTCCAAATACAAATTGTACATACAAGTAACTTATATATTATGCTCATAAATACAGTGTTAGCCGAGACACTAATTAGCGCATGGTGCATTTACTTCACAAATGTTATACAGTATTTTGCTCTATTTTCAACTGTAGTAAATGAATGCAAATATATTATGTAATACTTCCTAGGCCACTTAAAATTAAAAAAGTAATTAGATAATACTTGAATTACACAGAATTAAAGATTTTTTTTTATTAGAGTCTCTATATCATTTTGAGGATTGTGGGTGCGAATTTTAGATCATCTACTTCGTTTATTATATTTCAAATATTTCGATTTGAAGATTTTTTTAGTTACTACATTGCTTGTAGACAGAGAGAACTAATTGTTAACTAGCTATGATTACGACTCATTTTCGATTGCACGTTGACTGGTGGAGCTCAACCACCAACAAATTTTATTTGTTACATTTCGTTGCCTCGAATAGGAATCGAACCCACAGTGCTGCCTGACCAGCCCCTACTTAGAGAACTTGTACATACATATATTTGTAATAGACGAACAAAAAATCCCAAAAGTTATAATCATATACTATAGCTATTATCACCTTACTATACAGGAATTAACCTCATTCCGCTTATCAATAGGCATTATAAAAATATATATACCAACTTTTCTATATAAATCTCGCACAAAATTACTGGGGTATTGTGTAGCGGTTTCAAGAAAGATTTATAGTAAACCGAGTGGTTGTTTTTCTTTGTTCGAGCCTCGTGCAAAGGAAATTATTAAAGGTTATTTCCGTTACGTCTATCGTATCCTTGTTGTAGCCAATGTTACTTTTGGGGTTATTTTTATATTCATAACACTATTCGTCGCTTGCAATTTTTGTTTTTGCGTGGACTTTAATGAAAATTATAAATAAATACGCAAATAGAGAATAAGCTAAATAAAAATACAAAAACTTTATAAGCTTATTCAAAAGTCTCAATCAATGGCTCTGGCATATTTGAGATAACAACTTACTGGCACATCTAATATATGTCTA